>KN498089.1:94042-113193 GCA_000787155.1 Scartelaos histophorus | reverse complement strand
TTTTTTTTTCCTGCTGCATGTGGTGAAGCAATTTGTGCTACATTTTAAATGTATGAAATAAAGTTTGATTGATTGTTTTTAGAGTTCATAACAATTACAATTATCAAAATATCACACAAAACACCTTTATATAGCAAAAATGGAAAATGGTGGCCCCTGTCTACGTAACTGCTGCTGTCAGGCTCATTGTTTTGTCTGGATTAACCCACTCTACATGATCCTGGGGTTTTATTTTGCTATTTTGACCCTAAATAAAGATATGATCATTAATAACAGATCAATCAGGTGCCTAAAATAAAAATATAAGTTTCATGTTTTTTTACAGTCAGAAACGTACACTTTCCCTGCATTTGGGGAAAAAAAATATGTATTAATGACATGAATTTGGGCTATTTTTCCCGTTTTTCTTGACTTCTGCTTGACTTCGATCAGTATAACCATATGTACTACCACCTAATAAACTGAAACACGTAAAAACCTGTCACAGTTATATAAATGTGTAGAGATTTACTTCATCACTGAGCCATCCTCCTTCCTGCAGCGTGGCCAAGTCCCTTTGAGTGATGCGCAGTTTAAAAGCAGCACTTAACACCAGATTGGGATCCTTCTGAGACAAAGCCGAACTCACTTCAGCGGCCATTTCCTGAAAAACACACACACAGTAGGTGACAATAGTGTGAAAATGAACATGTTTTGCGTTTTGTTTCATTCACGCTTCAGTAACCCTTTTAATACCAGTCGGTTTACATCTTGGAAACTCAAAATGCTCTGTGTGATGTCACGAAGTGGTAGCTCCTTTCAGCTTTAGTTCAGTTGAGATTGGAAATACCAGGGCTGAAATCATCCACCTTCACTAGAATGAGTTGGATTTGGTTTAAAAATTCTGTTTGAGAGAAGAACTCGGCCTAAATATGCAAGATCTCTGTGTTTAACATGTGTGAATGAAACAAAACATTCATGAGGAAACAACATCATAACACAGATCAGGAAACAGCTGTACCCAAATTATGTCTGTGTAGTAAAGCCAAAATCGTTTCACACTAGTACATAAACATTGTAAAGCAGATCTTAGGGTCAAATTTTTAATCCATCGCGAATCAGGAAGTGTTATTAGTGAAACTCAACACTTGTCTCTGAAAGCTGTGAATAATCAGGACGCTACGGATGCATAAAGGAAGTGAGGAATAACCTTGCTGAGTCGGGGCACATCTTCCTCAGCGTATCTGCCGTGTACTGTGCCGTGAGCAGAGAAGGGCTCCGGGAGGCCCACAGCCGCAGGAGGAGCTTTGTCCACCAGGTTCAGACGAGTGGCCACCTCAGTAGACAGGTCCACCTCCGCGCTCTGCTTCTGCTGGAACATCGCGACGGGGAAATTAAAGCAAAATCTTCATATTCACTTGATTCCGAAAGGTGCGTGGACGTGAGGTTGCGTGTTTTATGTTGTGAGGATGTTGAGCTACAAAGGCGTTTTAAGGTGCAACTTTTCGATAGTGGGTCCGACGCCTTGTTGTTTCTATGGATACGTCATTGCTCTGCCTGGAATGTTCCACGGTATGACATTAAACAGAACTACATTACATTTATTCAATTACAGGTGGTTTTATTGCTCAAAAATACCAAGAAAAACAGGCATACTGAGAGATTGCAAGACCTCAGATCTGACGTCTAACTTGGTCTGCTTTGGTCTCCATTAAGATATACAAATTTAATGCCATACTGTGAAACATTCCAGACAAAACAATAAGATGTCCATGGAGAAAAGCAAATGCCGGACTCAGAGATTCAGTACAGTGTTGACATGAACATTTTACACAAATAAGCCTACTTCATTTCCTATTTTAGTGGCAAAACTTTTCACATAATTATACTCAATTAAAATGAATTAACTGGATGTGCCACAACAAAGAAAGTGCAGTTTAGTAGAATGTATGGCTAAAGAAAAATTAAAAAATGAATTAAAAAGTGTGGTTGGTTACCTTGGTGGCCCTTGCATGTTGTGCGTCTTCAGCGGGCCCAATGAACGAGTTGCTAAAACTGGCAGCGCACCATCTGTAAAACAACACAAGTAAAAAAGAACATGTACATTACACCGTTTTAACGCTCTAATACCATGAAAATATTTCACTTTTAAAACTGACAATCTTTTTGAATGTCTCTGCATGTTCAGGGCGTCATTTGTTTTAGTTCAAGCTAGTCCCTATTAACAGTAGTTCATTTACCCGTTGCTACGGTGATGTGTAGTGATATAGAACGGTGACAAACCTGTGCAGTCACCAATAATACAATAATAAGGCACAGCACTTAGGATTAAAATTCTCAAGGACAATGGTTTACGCAAGAAGTCATGTATTATGCAGTTTAAGCCATGTTATAATGTTACTTCATCAAATATATACCTGATTGGTGGAGTTGTGTTTTATTTCATTCACACATGTTTAAGTAATCCTTTAATATTAGTCTTTCTACACCTCCAAAGCTGAAAATGCTCTGTTCCACCTTGTGATGTCATGTAATAGCGGTAGTTTCTAAGTTAACAGCTACATTTTACCTTTAATTCAGCCATTCCAGGTCTGAATTCATCCAAATTATTCTAGTGATGTATGGAGTTTAAAAACACAACTGCAGATCAGTTTGTGATGAGGAAACATCATAACATAGATCAGAAATGTCATAATATGGGCCCTTTAAGCTATAGAACATATATTTTCATACATTTTTGCACTTTGAATTCCTTTGTGTACAAATTGTGCAATTGTGTAAACTTACATGTAAAGTTGTCACGCAAATCAAACTATGATCAGCACATTCACATTCACATGCACTCACCTGCCCCTCGGAGTTTGGTTCCTCCATGTGAATACAGCAGAGCCCACTGTAACACAGAGATTAGAATCAGACCGGAGAACGCACACAGGGCCACTAAACACCAAAATCACTTGATGTACATTTGCATTTTAAATAGATTCTATCAACAGAATCAATGACCCACCGGTTTGTCCAGTTTTCTTGGGGCCAAAGGGCTTGTGGGTAGTTGCATGTTCTGTTTTGGATGATAACTCACTGGAAGACAAAGTTTGCATTGTCAGTATTCCATTCTAAAAAAAATGGTAAAATAAATGAATACATAAATAAATCAATAAAATCTTACTCTTGTGGCTTTGATTGGTGAAAAGGTAGTGGTTGATTTTTGCTGTACTTCTCCGACACCATCTCCAGCAAACGTCTGTAGTGTTCTTTGTTGTTTTGTCTGATAGTCTAGAGAAACAAAGATTTAAAAAACCAAAAAAACAAACAAAACAAAAAAAGTTAAAAGTGGTTAATGTGTGCACTGTGTCACCATGGTAACTGATGAGCATTCCTCTGACAGGGCTTTTACCTCCTCCACAGTGAGACTGGGCTTGTAGCAGCGGTTGTGTCCATGGTTGGAGTTAACGGGGTCCACAGGGTTGGCCCCCAGCCTCAGAGTGGGTCTGGACGAGAGCAGCTGGAGGGAGCCTCTTCTCTCCGGCAGACCACCACTAAACACACACACACACACACACACACACACACACAGACAAACACACACAGGTTGGGTTATGTTTTTAGAGACACTGACTTCCATTCATTTCCTGGAGACTGAACCATCATCAGTACTTGCCTAACCTTAACCTATTTTAACTCATATCTGCCTGAAATCAAACTGTTGATCCAATAATAAAGAATTTACATTATGAGGACCTGCTTTTTGTCCTCATAAGGTGAGTGTGTATATAGATTTTACTCCCACAATGTGATTAATGTGATTAATACTCGTCCCAACACACACAACAAAGGAAGTACTTGCTGCACATGTGTTGATGCACAGTAATATCACAAATGCTGACCAAATTTCACAGTTTCAAATACAAATTCCAACTTCATCAAGCCCAACACAACTAGAAGTATTTACAGAACAATTTGAATTATATACTTTATTGTCTAGTCTAAAAAATATTCTTTGCAAATGTTATTTTTTTCTAATGCCTAGATAAAGCATGCAGTGTACTTGGCTCGCTGTTACACATTTTTGTAATAATCAAAAAGCTTTAGATTGTGGTCATGTGAATTGATACAAATGCAGTGTTAAAAGGTATTACTTATTTGTGAAGTCTGAGCCAAAAGTCCACAATTTTCAGACAATACTGCAAAATAATATATCAAATAAGTATTATTTACCTGTGTTTCCTCATCAAAGGAGGAGAGGAGGTTTTAAAGGGATTCTTGGCACCACCTGGTTTATCTGTGATGACAGAATCACAATGAATAAATGCACAAACAAATGACACCTAAAATCCCATGGGCTTAAATGGAGTCTTACCCATTATCCAGTCGGACTTGGTAATGCAGGAGGTGTGGAGCTCATCTATCCCCATCGGGGTAACAAGCTGCAACAGCACAGCAACATGTCAGAAAAATAGGTCAGAGTGACAACAGTTGAGGAAGTATACAGACAAACAAGGTGGTGGTACAAAAGTGAATTGTATTGCGACGAACTGGACTGAAATTTTACCTATTTGCCTCAACTTGAATATAAAATAAAGATATCTTACACTTTTTATTTATGTTTATGTAATATTGATGACCCTAGGGAGAATTTTATTTAAAAAAGGCACAATTTAGGCTTACAAAACAGCAAAATCTTAAATATAATGAGCTTAAATGTGTTTTAGTAAAATTAGTAGTCCAACTTGTCATAGGCAGTAATTACAAAAAACTGGACAAGATGGCCAAAATGTGTATGTCCAACTATTGACTGTTTTGGTTCTCAATATTATTATCCAATCCGAAAGAATGATGCTCACACGAGTCTCTAATTTGGGTTGCCAGTTTCAGTGGTGAAATCCAGCTGGTTTAAACCTAAGCCTCTAACCTCTCTCTAATCTGAATAGTCACTACATAAACACCAGCACTTGCAGCCAATCCTGAGTCAGTGCTAATGCAGCCTCTGCAGCTCAATTCTGGAGTCTCTTGATTAGATGCAACGTGTATAATACCAAGGTGCCTACATTCCCAGCAAAGCAATATAATCTCACAATACCAGGTACAAGCACATTATGGAGTGGCCTACCTGAGTGTCTTCATACTGGGAGTGCTGGTAGCTGTTCTTTACTGGCCTCCTCAACCTGAGGAGACTTGCTACTCCAGCTACGGTCTTCTTAACAAAGCTAAGGACTACATCTGGACAAGAAAAGTATAGAGCACAATGTTTATGGAATATTTACAGAAAACAAAGAGACAAGTATTACACATGAACAACTTCAAGTTACCTCGCTTCCGTCGCTTCACCTCCACCTCACTTTTGTAAACACTTTCATTTATGTCGATGCTGTGACAGAAAATCAGATGTGCATATTGTTACTTACTATAGACAGTGACACTGGCTTACAGAGCACTTCCTGTGAAGGGAACATCACCTGATTGTCTTTAGTGACATGTCTTAGAAGTTCCACAGTATGGCATTAGACTGATCAAGTAGATGAGACACAAGTAGGCCACCTCGCAGCAAGAATGCATGTTTCTGATTTTTTTCTAAATCAATGCTACGTTAAAAAGTGTAATGCCATAGTGTGGAACATTTCAGGGGAGACAATAACATCTCAGACAAGCAGGTGATGGACCGTCCACCAGAAAAGTTACACAGTGATCCTAATTTATCTTTACAAGAAGCATCTAAATAAACTAAATCTAGTTTAAACTGGGCCAAATCCAGCTCTAGTTTAAGAACCAAAACAATAAACTATTCTAGGATTAAACCCATTCTAGATCAGGAATACTTCAGGGATAAACTCGTCCAAAACACTTGCCAAAGAATTTCATGGTCAATACTCTCATTGTCCATTTAAGATAACTGCATAGTTTTCACAATTACTCTAAAAGGGTCATTCTATACACACGATCTACTGTATTTCCCAATAGTGGGGATGGCAGCGACGTGGAGAATAGTCTGGAAGGCGACACGAGACAAACATCGATATTTACAGCGTTCTGACAGCTCGACCTGACATTATATTAGCACGATGATCTTAAGAATGTGTCCACGCAATGACAGTAAACTGATTCAAACCTGTGGTAGCTCCGTTTAGCCGCTCTCCCGCTATTCTCCCCGCGCACGCCGCTATTGCTACGGGCGCTCTCCTCCACCGGACACTCAGTCAACGTCTGCCCAGCGAGGGGCTCAAACAGCGATGAGATGCCGTCAACTATCCATCCATACATCCCAGACAAGAACCAGAAAACGGGATCAAGCTGGTGGATGCGGGCCAGGACTACAAATTCAGGAAGAAACGCTAGCTACGACACGATCAGTGGCGCGTTAGCATAGCGTTAGCCTCCAGACTGCGTTGCTAGTGCGTCATGTATGGAGGAGCGCTTGTTTTGTGTATAAGCGGGGAAGAGGTGGGCGGAATCATACGGTGTCGTGGTAAATGTATGAAGGGTAAAGAAAAGAGATTGTGTAAGTCAGAAAAACAAACGCATAACTGACAGGTTAAAGGTCACCACAGGGACAGCTATTTTGTAGCATTGGTTATGTAATGAGAAGAGTAAATATAGGTGTAACATAAATATTAGCTCAGCAAGCACAATAAATATTCTAAATAAAATGTTTCGTTATTTTAATACATTTTGTGTGATTTTTTCCATTTAATTTTTTTATTTTATATATGTATTTCTTTATTTTATTATTATTTTTTAATTAATTTTGTATGTAATCTGTGCTGATCTGAAGCTTAAATTGCTTTTTTCCCCAAATGGTAAATAGAGTTGTATTACATTTAATTAGCTCAGCAATCATGAAGGCTGAAAACTGATATTGTGGCTAAAATATTGATCAAGTAAGTGAAGTGTCTTCACTTGTGTCAGAGTATACAGGCATTTTAAGGTTTTAAATAGCTACCTTTTACTATCCTGGCAAACACTATTACTCCACCACAGTCACACCCAGTCTAATCTAATTCACTAGAGTAATTATTACATGGTGTTGTTTCAATTCAATACAAGTTTAAAATAATGTAAGTATGTTTTGCATTTGCACAAAGTTTAAATACATTTAAATCTCTTCATAACCTGACTCCTTGTGACCCATATGTTGGGAACATACATATTTTCTTTTGAGCACCTTAAGTTATGGAGGGCTCCCATTTCATCCTTCACCACAGAAGCCCTCAGCCCTCTTTTAAGTTGAGACAGTCTAATGTAACCTTTGATCAGCAAAGACGGGCACTGTAGCCACAAACTGGGCTTAAGCAAGAGTAATACATCAAAGTATTGCATAAGTAGTGGTGCTCAAGATTAAAAAAAAACCCACAAATGTTCAGATTATTTCATTTTGTGGACAAAGCTTTTATCACTTGTAGACTTACTCAGAGTGGAAGAGAATAGTTGTGTTACAATTACTACTAGTATTTTTGGACACAATAAATCTTTGCCAAGTTACTCAAGTAAATGCAAGTGAATAAATGTAACTGAGTACTATCCACCTATACTACAGCAAACCATTAAGGGCTTAAATGAACATTCCAATGAGCAAACATCCATTTTAACAATGGGAAAAGAGCTGGTGAATTTGTCAACAAGTCCAATGATTGTTACACACAGCATTATCATGTATATTTATTAAACATATTATACACAAATGTATATACAAGTGTATTACAAAAACAAATGGATTTAATATTGTGATAATGTCCCTTCATTGAACAGACATAAGGCATAATGTCTAGTGGAGATTAGTGCAGATGTCATTTCAGTAGTATAAAAAATTATAAAAACGTCAAACAGTACCTTTAAAAACAATATTTATTTGCAGATAATACTGAAGTTTAGACGGTATAAAAACACAGTATTTAAAAATAAATTATGTGCTTATAAAAACATATCTTCAATATACTTCAGCTTAAGGCATGGACGTTAAATTGTGCAGATAATAGACATTCATGGTTTCAGCGCTCAGACTTCTTTGGGTCGGATAGGAGAACAGGCGAACCTGAGGAGACAAGAGTTTAAGGTTAGTGATTTGTAGGAAATTACGAAAAAATTTTTAACTTTTTTTTCCATATCATTCAAAGTTACATATCAAAAGATCATTCTGGAATACAAAAGTGTAAGCAAAATATAATTTTTCATTTCTTTTTATCATCTGCTATAATGAAATTACAGTAAATAACACCAGTAAAGCAGTGTATTGCATAACCACCTTGCCTGACTCCTGCCAACCGGTGCTGGACCTTCTCCAAATGTTGGATATATTCAGTGAGAGATCTCTCTGGGTCCTGGGAGGTGGCTCCAGTCTGCACCGACGCCAGGGTAGAACTGGAATGCGACCTGAGAAAGTGTCAACAAAATGCTTTGAAATTTGAAACCACAAAATTGTTATAAGTTAAGACAGACTTGTGAAGTGTGCGAACCTGCTGTGGAGCCTAAAGGACGCTTTGCTGGATGGAATGAAGGGAGTCACATTTTCTCGATATGGAGCAGATTCTAAATTTGGCTGTTGAGGTCTTAAAACCTCTGCTTTAGAACCTGGAAGGTGATAAAAATGAGTACATGTTCAAAAAAGAGCAATGAAATTAAGTACTAAAATGAATCCTGAACACTCACCTGAAGCAGGACCATGAATGTGGATGGACCCAGAAAGGGAGACCCTTCGAATCGCTTTCTGCCATTTTCTAGTCAAAAACTTCATTCTGGAGCAGACAAAAGTTCCATGTTAACACAAGATGCTCTTTTAAAAAAAAAAATATTGTAAGTTCAGCCTCTGTAAATTCTTCCTATTCTGGATCCAATGTCAATAAAATTAACTAAGGAATGGGCAAATCTTGGCCTTAAATATCTTATTTGATATAAAAAAAGGGTTCATTTGATGTTTTTTATATACATGTTTTCTTACATCTTTGAATGTAATCTACAAACTGATACAAATTGATTTAGTTATTGGAATGGTCAGTATTTCCTACCTTGAGATGGCAATGACCACTCCTACGATCACCCTGAAGCGGCCCCTCCCTCGCCGTGGGGGGGTAGGGAAGGGTGAGGGTCTCACTCCCATAGTGGAGATGAGAGACAGTGTGGCCTGCTCACACTGCTGAAAGCCCCCGATGAGCAGCAGCAGGTAGCGCTTCTGGTACACCAGGGCTTTTCTGAAACTCTCTGCACGCAGGTAACGCTCATAAAGACGCTGCAACTGGAGGAACAAGAGCACAAGCAAGTGTGCAACATGATTTGTTAAACTAAACATCATTTGGGACATTTTAATAGGAAGGTGTTTTTTTGCGTTAAATTACACTGATCCAAAGGTCTTTTATACTCATAAAATTAAGACAATTTTTTTGTTATAATCAAAATAATGTTGTTGTATATATAACTATTCTATTCCCGTTTCCCCAGCAGAGTTTTTTGAGTAAAAAAAAAAATAAAATAAAAAAATAAAAAATACAATTGGAATATCAGATTAGAATATTTAATAATAAGTCATATTATATCTATAATGAAATAATCCTCATTTTGTACCATGGTGCTACAGTCACCTCAAGTATAATTCAATAATACAGTATGAATTATGGAGTATACATTTGCCAGTACTGAAGAAGTGACTAAGCAGTGAGGTAGTTTTTGTTTGTATATGTCTGCAAATGTGTGTAATGTGTGTAATGTGTGTAATGTGTGTATAGTGTCTTTATGTTAAGTCTGTCGATATACGCCTCACTGTTGATTGTTTTTTGTGTAGTTTAATATAGAAAAATTCAACAATTATAAAGAAAATCCAATAATCAGCAGAATCTTGTGTTTCATCCTACCTTGCTGTGTGTGGCTGTGTCGTGGGCAGGTCGGTTCTCAGTTTCAGACGTGACCTGCTGGAGCTCTGTCTCAGTGCGTCGCAGCTGCTGACTCAAAGAGCTCATCTTCTGTTTGAGGGACTCTCTCTCCTGACTCTGCACAATGAGCTTCTCCTTCAGCTCACTGTTCTCCTTAGACAGCTTCTCCATGTGGGCCAAAGAGGGACCAGAGGACACCTGGAATGAAAGAAAATTTGTCTTTTATATTATAGAATTACAAAAAATTCTCTTGCTCAGTACAGAAATATTGTAAAATCAGCTCTTTCAATCAAGTGACTGATGTGTCAGTGTTTTATTCTTCTAGGATGTGTGCTGTTAGAATGCTAGTTGTTTAACTAAAATCAGGTAAAGTGCCTTCAAGTGTACAAGGTGCTAAACAGAAAAACAGGATTAAAGTCACGTTCTAGATGATTGATAATGTTGAAATTTCAAGGCAGATGTGACCATTTCAAATATTTAACCTGACATTTTGGTTTTGTTTTGGGCCAGTTAAATGTTAACAGTTAAAAGTACATTTTGTGTTGACAAAGAAAATAACTTTTGTGTGTATTTATTTAAAGGTACAGACCAGGGTAAGAGTGACAGAATCTTAAGATAGAGATTTTAAGTCATGGAATTCCTGGCTGTTCTCTACCTCAGGTTTAAACTAAAGTCCCCAGAATGTTGACCTGACACACGGCCTACCTGCTGCTTGTGTTGGGCATAGGTGGGTAACTTGGGGCCGTCAGTCTGGACTTTGTGGTGCTGTCCACTCAGCCTCTGTCTGACCAGCTCCCTCTCCTCTCTCTCCAGCTCCGCTAAAGTGTGCTGTAACTCCTTCAGACGCTGCTGGTCCTGCTGCCTCAACAACTCCAACTCACACTGAAACAGAACATTTTGAGTTGAAAGAAATCTGCAAAAATATACATTGTGTCCATGAGCATAAATAATGTTCATATTAGTGAGAAGTACTTGAATTCAGAATGTTTCTCTTCATTTGGTTAGTTGACTAGTAATATGGATCTAGGCAGATAACTTATTTGATATTTGACTTTTACTCATTATAAAACCAAAATTATAGCCCACTGAAAAAAAATATTGAATAACATTGGTTTTAAGAGATGTAATAACTGAAAAAAATGTATGTATGTATGTATGTATGTATGTATGTATGTATGTATGTATGTATGTATGTATGTATGTATGTATGTATGTATGTATGTATGTATGTATGTATGTAGCCCACTGAAAAAAAATGTTGAATAACATGTATGTATGTATGTATGTATGTATGTATGTATGTATGTATGTATGTATGTATGTATGTTCAGTTAGAAATATGATCAAAAAGTGCATCAATCATAACTATTAAAAAAAAACTAAAAACCTTTTGGACCACTACCACCATCTAAACAAGCTAAAAATAATAATGAAAAAAAAACAAAAAAAACTAACTAATATAAACGTATATAACTTTTTCAGTGGAAGTCTGGCACCCATTGTTTCCATGGAGATATTTTTGCTCTGCCTGAAATGTTGCATAGTATTGAATAAATCTTGCATTCATTAAATTACAAGTGTTTTTATTGCTCAAAAATGCATTGAAATCATGAACTCTTAGTGTCACAGATATGACCTGTAACCATCTCCTGAACCTTGTGTCCATGGAAATAGGTCAAGTTTAATGTCACTGTGGAACATTCCAGGCAAAACAATGATTGCAAATATTACCATGAGACAGGGCAGGTGAAATACCCTCAGAATATTAATGAGAATTTGTTAAAAGGTGCACTATTTAGGTCTTCTTTCTTTTAAATTTTCTTTTTCGGTGAGCTTGGAAAAACATTTTGGTCAACTCAATAAAAGTGGACTCGTTTTGCCACTTTTCAAATTAGATTTTTCAGTGAAATCTAAATGCGGGATTTGAGAAAACATTCTGAATCCATGCATCTTTCACTAATGCAGATACACTTTCTTGCAGTCTAATTCAAATAGTCCAGACTTACCAGTTTACTGTAGGTGTTCTTTTGTCTCTTGTCCCTCTCGGCTTGCTCCTGCCTGTCCCTCCTCCTCTCCTTCTCCCACTGCTCCTCCTTTTCCCTCTCCTTGCTCTTCATCAGTTGCATCTTCTCCTTCATCTCTGCTATCTCCGCACTTTGACGCTTGGACCGGGTCTTCTCTGTCTCCAGCTCTCTGCACGCGTCCTCCTTCTGCTCCTTCAGGCTCCCCAAAGCTACCTTCTGCCTGACTAGTGCCTCCTGATCTCTGTGCATCTCCTCCCTGATGCTCCTCTCCTCCTCCTCCCATCTCCTTCGACTCTGCAAAAGTTCTGCTCTGAGCCGGTCCACCGTCGACGCCAGCTCCTCGCTCCTCTTCCTCTCCTGCTCCAGTTGGGTGCGGAGATCTGAGATGAACTTTCCGTCTCGGGCCGCATCCGATTCGTGTCTCTGGTTGAGTTCTTCCATCTGTTTTGAAAAGCGGGTCCTCTCTTCGTCGAGTTTGCCCTGACTTTCGACTAAGCGCGATTCGGCCTGGTTCAGGAGATGTTCTAGCTGGTTCTTTTGTGAGGAAACATCTTGCAGGTGCGCAGACTGCTGGCGGGCCTTCTCCAGTTCATGTTGGAGGTCTCCCAGGTGCTTCTCCAGCACCAGACTGCGGGACTGTTCGATCTGAAGTTCACGTCTAAGGTTACTGCAGGCCACTCTCTCCTGCTCCACTTGACCTCGCAGGGTCATGACCTCTGTCCTCTGCTGTTCAGATGATACGTGTTCAGCCTATGGGGATGACGCAAGTTTTTTTTTAAAATCGTATCAAGTTGACGTTGTTTACATTCTCAGTGCATTAGCTATGAAACTGATACATGGTGTAGGCCGTGTTTCCTCACCTCTCTCCTCTCCCCTTCCTCGATGTCTTTGCGGAGGCTGCGTGTTCTCTCCTGCTCCAGCTCCTGTTGAAGCATCTGGACTTTGCTTCTTTCCCTTCGTAAGGCATCCTCACTTTCTTCAATGGTAGTCCTAAAAAGACAAGTTAGTAAGTAAATAAGTTATTTATACACTGCAGCAGGGCAGACTTGATTTACACTGCTGGATTATAACTGACAGTCATGGACTTTTCTCACAGGAAAATAATTTAATTGAATGCTTATCACAGCCCCTCTGGTTACTCACAATATATTTTAGAGTTTACACATCATATATTATCTGATTTCTGGAGATTTAAGATTATTTAATCAGATTTTGGTGTGCATGTAAATCTTGTCTGTAGCTTGCTTGTTTTTACAGTGGTTTTAAAGGTCTCATAGTGCGAACCTAACCTAAAAATGTGCACCATTTTAGCCATCCAGTTGAGATTTGAGTTTGTACAACTGATGCATTTACACACATTTACATTTCTAACAGGACTGCAATAATGTCGTTTGAGTATCCTAATGAAATCAAAATACATTTTTGATTAAATCTTCCACCACTACTCGTAATACATTTCTGGACCACCAGGGGGCATAATAAATATCCCACCTGGTTTAATTGTTCTATTAAGGCTTAGCATTTAAATTTTTATGCCTTTTTATTGTGATTTTACATCTTTTACCCATTACAAAGTGTGATTAAAAAACAGTTCAAATGCACAGACCAGGTTGGGCATAGAGGTACCTGAGAGTCTGTATCTTGTTCTTCTGCTCCTGTTGGATATTGTGGGCACGATGCACTTCCTTCTGCCTCTCCTCCAGCTCTGCTCTCAACTGAAGCTCCATGTGTCCATCTGGGAGTGGACCACCTCCATCAGCCTAAGTCAACAAACATGTATTGTTACAGATCTTAGTAGACAATAGAAGACAAAAATAATATTGTAATGAAATATGACCAATTGTACACTCACATTGTGCTTTTGGGCCATGCGACAGAGCAGCTCCCTCAGTGCAATGACCGTCTCCTGCAGGGCCTTCTTCTCTTGCTGCCAGCTCATGGGAGGGAGGGGCTCATCGTGGTGAGAGGAGCCGTCCACAGAGCGCTGCTGTGGGGGGCCGGGGGACAGGGCCTTCCCCTCTGAACCAGGAGGATGACAGGGAATGCGGCGCTGGGACAGAGTGAGGATTCTACAGCTCTCCTGATACACCTTCCTCAGCAGTGCCTAGAAGAAAAAAATAATAATTTTAATGACGTTAAAATAATGATTTTAGGATTCTGATTGTTGACGTAAGCAGTTCTGAGTTCTTTTATACTCTCCTAACATTTGATAATCACAATAAATTATTGAATCAGAAATAAAAAGTTCTGTGGATAATGGCTGCCAGCTAGTTCCGGCCGAGACAGTTTGCAGGACTATTTCTGTTCTAATGTAATCTGAGGTTTTTGCAGAGTAACACTAAAATCAATAAATCCTGACAGATCAGGTAGTGGACTGGGGGATATGGGTGGAAGTCAGTGACAACATGCTAAAACTTCTCTGGAGGACAATCCTGTTTTTACAAAAGGTACGTCTCTGTCTATGCTATTACATTATATAAATAATTACACATGTCTTACTTGTAGTTCTGGAGACAGCAGCTCCTCACTGAAGCTCATGCTCCCGGCTGCACTGTCCGTGTTGGCTGTGGGGTTGATGCCTCTGCAGCGGAGGTACTCCACAAACTGAGCGTCCAGCCTCTCAGTCTGCTCCAGCTCTGCTCTGAGACGAGCCCCCAGATCTGAGCTCACGTCTGGGGAGACACCAACATGTAAACACCCTCAGTGGGTTGTACGACATAGAAATTGTTGATCAAATAATTTGTCAAATTTTGTGGTTAAAAAAGCATGAACACATTTTCTTCAAAAACTTGGTTTTCTTCAGTTAATCAGAAAAAAAGTTATTTTTGTCTGAATTGTCTTAGAATAAATTGGTGGTAGCAAAGACATCCATTTTAATCTTAAACGGTGGTATACTCACTGCTTCCATATCCGTCGCTGGCCCACTCTGGAGCAGACAAGGACGAGGTGGAGCCCAGAGGAGAGGGCGGTGTTGTGACATCTAGTTCTTCAAACTCTTGCACCTGAGAGAAGAAAAACATTTCTTAAAACAAGGTTCCAGGATAACGGATTTTGGGCAAGTCTAAAGAATAAGAAAAGATTTCCCCAATTCATTTTACACATGAATCAATGACACAGCAAAGGTAATGTTGTGAATACAACAGCCAACGGCAATCAGAATGGTAATAACATTGTAAATGTCACAATATCCAGCAGCATGACTTTAAAAGGATAACTGACTTAAAATGTAATCCATTTTCACAGTAACAAACTATACTTTAGCTGACACTAAAAAGTATGAGTAGTGTTCTTATTAAATTGACCCAATTTTATGCTACTTTCTGGTATATGTTATGATGTTTTGTTATCAGAAACAAACCTATTATACCTAAGTACCCAAGTATTGTTTTGTTTCATTCACAAATGTTTAGCACACAAATACAAGATACTTGGACTGAGTTCCTCTCTCAAACAGAAAACTGTAAACACCACCACTTAAATCATTTAGCTAATTTCAGCCTTGGAAAAAGCCTCTCTCTACAAGTTAACAGCTACTTTTTACCTCTAGTTCAGTAAACTACAACTATGAGACACCACAGGATGGAAAAGAGCATTTTGAGCTTTGGAGATGTAGAGAGCCTAATGACTGGTTTACTCAAACATGTGAATGAAACATGGATGTGTTTTTGATGAGATAACGACATTATAAGATGACTTATAGCTCACAAGAATTCATTTTGTATAATATAGGACCTTTAAATTGTCTAGAGCACTGGCTGTCAAACTTTTCACACCAAGTACCAACAAAGAAAAGTGCCTGTCCAAGTGCCACCAGATGTAAATCATGTACAGAACAGGACTATTTCAGGTCTAATCAAGGTCTGAATCAGGTCTTAAAGTGGAATACGACTGTTTACACCTAAAGTAGATGAACTCAACTCTAAACTGGACAAAGCAACATACTGAAGAGGTGTCCATGTACCACCTGAAGGATCTTGCATACCGCAGTTTGTGAACCACTTGTCTATAGTCATACTTAATACGCATAACAAAATGCTCATGACAGGGGTACCTTGTCTGTGTCCAAGGAGTCCATAGTGGAGTAGTTGGAGCCAGAGACTGGTGAGTGGCTGCTGCACGACACTGGCTCAGGGGTGATGGTTCTGGAGAGTGCTGGCTCCATGAGGGCTCTGGGGGAGGCTTTGGCTGGGGGCAGGTCCACAGTGGAGGTGTTGATGGCGCTGAGCTCGGACAGACGGGACTCCAGCACTGAGGCGTGGAGCTGCTCGGGGAACCTGTCTGAAGAACACTCCAGCCTTCTCAGAACCTCAGGGGAGCTCAGGGACACATCGCCGTGAGAGGACAAGATCACCTCCTCAAAGGGAGTGTGGGAGGAATCTGGAGAGATAAAAGTACTCAATTTAGAATCTCAAGTGAATTAATACTAAAAGTTGTATTTTTTTGCTCTTGATTTCTAAAACAAATAAGAAAAATACAAAAATGATCAAACTTAAATCTAAAATCGGTCAACTAAGGTCGTTATTGAAGTACTTTGTCGTGGTCTCATTTTATTATAGCACTTTTCCACCTTCACACACATTCATTCATACACTACAGTATTCCTCTGGGAGCTGGAATTGCAAAACCAAGCTGTGCATCATTGAATCTGTCCAAGGTTGGCATAAATATCATTGGTAGAGCAGTCAAACAATACCAAATGAGCTATTGTTGCCCACTTCCTCCTTCATAAGTACAGTATACACAAGTTGAAGTCAGTTTAGGGATGGTTTATTGGTTATCTGTGCTCTGATGTAGTCTCACTTAAACAATTTACAAAAATAAATCCTTCTATTAAAACTCTGTAAACAATTTGTCCAGTTTATACAAAACCAAAACCCAACCGACCATCTTAAGTGGTGATTCCCGAGCACATTCCTACCCTTGTGATTGTGCTGATGTGGTGGTACGTCATGCTGATAACGCAGTCGGAGTGTTTGGAGTTCTCTGCGGTGGAGGTTGAGCTCCTCTTCCTGTGAGGCGAGATCCTCCTGCAGGCTCTGGAGCTCTGCCTTTAGGCGCTGGTTATGGCTCTCCAGATCAACCAAAGCCTGCTCCTTATGCTAACAAAACAGCAACAGAATCCAGTTCAGCACTTCAATCTTTATGTAAACTATGGAAAGGGCCTGTACCTGATTTGAAAGGTAAACTATGTAAGTTTTTGGTTAGGGGTCTGTCACCTGGTTGTGTCTACAGATGTGTCTTCACACTGCCTAACCCTAACCCTAACCCTAACCCTAACCCTAACCCTAGCTTACATGTATTCAATTACAGGTGATTTTATTGCTCAAAAAGACCAAGAAAAACAGGCGGGGTTCCCTCTCCACAAATCAGACCTGTAACTTGGTTTGTTTCGGTCTCCATGAAGACAAAAAGGTTTAATGCCACACTGTGAAACATTCCAGACAAAGCAATGACATCTCCATGGAGAAAAGCATTTGACAGACCCTCCACTAGAGAAGTTACACGATGCACCTTTAATGTATTATTGTCAAGATAAATGCTCTTTACACCGTGCATCGTTTGGAAAATGCAGCTACATATGCAAAAAAATTTATCGATTATATTTTACTATCCGATTTTGTTGTTGTTATTAAGAATCATAAGAAAGCAACTGCCTGACACTATCCTAAATGCTTGATTCTCTGTCATGATTCACTGTCAAGAGTAACAACAAGCAAACAGTAGGAGAGATTGGAGAACTATAAGGAAGCAACTGCCTGACATTATATAAACAGTTGTTTCTGAGTCATGATGTAAAATTCCTATGGCAGAAAAGTTAAACATTTAAACTTAAACATGTTCCTGACTCATGGAAATCAGGTACAGAGCCTCTCTAACAATCAAAAAATGTATGGATATCGCCACCTGTGCTTCTCTTTGGAGTTTCTCGGCTTTTTCTGACGATTCTTTGAGATTTAGTTTCACAGTGTTTAGCTCCTCGGACAACACATGATGCTCCACCTCCTTCTCCTGCAACACAGCATCTGCTTTGGCCAAAGTCTGCTCAGCGTGACACTGGAAGAAAGAAGCCACAAAGATAGGCGAGAAGTAAGACATGCAGATTAATGGTCAAGTAGCGTTTCATTTTGTATAAACAACAAAAGTTACATCGTATAGAGCTGTGCAAGGGGTTAATCTTCTGCTTACCCTGCACTCCCACACAAGAAAGTCAAAAAGTTCAAGCTAAGTCGACGGGTTGGCTAAAAACACAAAAATCCGCTACCCCCCCTGCTCTCCTTCCTCATTTTGAAACCACTTCCTTTGTAAGTGTGCTGTTTAAATGGCAACAGCAGCGATGACGTGGTACAGCTGTAACTACATCCAGATGTGATCCCGCCCACTTGCAGTTCAGACCCGGGCCTTGTTGTGACCCCATACATGTTGGTTACTTCACATGTGCAATAACAGACAGTAGAATAACATGTTTACAAAAATTCCCTTTATCTTATTAAAACTCATACACCTGAAATAGCAGATATGGGAATAAACATTTGTTGAAAGACATGCTACATTACTAAAGATAATATAAAACAACCAGCTTTTTTGTATGCCTCAGTTTGCATTGTCATTCTTGAAACAATTTAGTAGGGCTGCAAAAACATTAATCACAATCAAATAGAAAATTTAATTGACTCAAGTAGCAAACTGCAAAGGCTTTAACTTTTGAAGTACCAGAATTCCTTGCACAAAAAAAAATATTATGCCCTTTCTAAAATATAGCATAAAAACAGCTAAGCCCCCATTTTAAATATTCTGTCTGTTTATAGCCCTTTTCAGTCCTTTTGCTTTAAAAAATATTATGCCCTTTCTAAAATATAACATAAAAACAGCTAAGCCCATTTTAAATATTCGGAAATGTGATTCTGGTATTAATTTAGCAGTTTATAGGCCTTTTCAGTCCTTTTGCTTATTTAAAATGTGCACTTTGTAATTTGTAATTGTAATTAGGATTCAATTCAATTAGATATTTTTCACACAAGAATAGGATTGAGTAATAAAATAACTAAAATAATACATATTGGGAAAACAGGGCAGTGTCATGCAATTGTGTCAGGGGTCATAAGAAAAAGACAAGTTGCACCAGTATTACAGTGAAAGTGTTAAATTATAAATTATAAAAACTTAAAAAGTAAAAAAGAAAAACTCACCAGGACCTCCTTCTGCTCCTCCTCCTGGTTCCTCTCCTTCTGCCTGAACTCATCTGTCAATTCCTGGACACGCCCTCTCAATGCCGCCACTTCCTGTTTCAGCCTTT
>KN498089.1:68179-86389 GCA_000787155.1 Scartelaos histophorus | reverse complement strand
CTTTGAGGAGCTCCACTTCCTCTGTGAAGTGTTGCCGTTGCCGGGACGACGACTCCTCCAGCTCGCGGCGACATGCTTCTAGCTCGCGGGCAGAGATGTTCTTCAGATCCTGAGAGGACACATGTCAGGGATTTGTTTAATACCAGGGCCGGCCAGATGCTCACTGTGCCCCTATTAAAATGTGTGTAAATGCTGTGGGTATAGACAGGCCATAAAAGGATAAACAATAGCCATGTAATCCTTTTCTAATGGGACAGTAAGCAATAGAAACAAAAACATGGGAGCTCATCACACGAACTGGGATTATTTGGTTAATACTGGCTGGGGGATATGAAACAAAACTAAAATCATCATATCACAATTATATATTTTTATTTTCTTTTAAAAAGTATTCCTCAAAAATCTGAATTTTTAAAAGAAATCTGAAGTCTAGAATAGATGCTTTTACTGAAGGAATTGCTCAGAACTCTATTAAAAAGACTCAAGCAGATCATTGACATTTACAACAGACTCTTGATTAAATTTTCAGCCAAAAGATTCATCATTGATTCACAAAAAAACAAAACAAAAAAACTTTAAAAACATGCATTTGTACTGTGAGCAGGTTTGTGTCTCCACAGACCTGACTCAAACATGGTCTGGAAGATGACCTTGTTACCATGGAAATACAACATGCATCTCTACACATTGCACCTTATTTTCATGCAGTCAGGCAGGGGCAGGTGAAATACTGCAAAAATATGCAGTGTCGCTTAAGCTTAAATGCACAACCTTACATAATTTTGGTTCATGTTTTATTTTATCATAATAGGATAATCTACAGCTTGTTACCAGGAACTCAAAACAGTCAAGTACACAAAAGAACAGACGAGTAGCTGACCTGTAGCTGTTCTTGGTGCTGTTCTGAGAGCTGTTGGATCTCTGCAGCGTAAGTGCTTGTAAGTTCCTGAAGAGCTGCATTGTGCTGTTGCTCAAGCTCCAAAACCTAATAGAAAAGGTAATTTAGCAATACCAAATCACTTTTTTCTGGGAGAATTATCTTTACACAAACTGACTTGTCTCTTCAGTGCTTCTAGTGCTTGACAATGTTGAGTATCCAAGACTTCTTTTTGGGCCAAAAGTTCCACCTAAAAAGAAAAAAAAAATGCGCAAAATGAGAAACTAGAGCAGAACTTTAAATTTAGCTCTGCCTTAGGCCTTACAATACAATAAAGATGTAGTTGAACATACACTGACAGTCAATGAAAACTTTGAGACCATACTTTTTAACATAGGTTTTATTTTATAGCCCAAAAATGTTTTGGTTTCATATGAATCATTTCTTGAGGTTGCTGACATGCATAAACCAAAATTTAAAGTGTAATGAATAAGTTAAACACTTACCGTGTTTAACTTAATCAAAGAAAATGGCGTCTAACAAACACAAAGTCCCAACAGTCAATAGTGGGTATGAGCTCCATTCACATTGATGCAGGCTCCATCCTTCGGCACATACAGGTTTCTGATTGTGGGTTGGGAACAACCCACACGCCCGGCGATCTCACTAGCTCAAGCCGGCCTCCAGCAGACCCAATGCCCGGAGACGCTGTTCACGTGATAGACGTCTCATGACGACTTTCACTGGACTAATAATGGTGGCCATTTTTGGACCTTTATAAAGGCTTCCAAAACCAATCCTCAAATTGTTCGTGTACGCATTGAGTATTGCACCATGGATATTTGGGCAATATCTGAAAAGAACCCATCCCGTGTGCAATGAACCGTGACAACATTTTCTTAACTACCCAAACACTAAGACATCAACAAATCCACAAGGAACATTTAAAACCCCCGTACAAATAGAAATACTCATACATTCCTACCTGAAAGTTTCTATTGACTGTCAGTATATTTTCTAACACCCATTGTTTTCATGTATTTGAGGAAAATATGTCTTATGTACACATATATTGTACAAGCAGCTCTTGGGGTTGCTATTAGCAATACATTGATGGCAAAACTCTGCTCTGCTTGTAAAACTCATACATTCTGAGCAACCTGAATATTCACAGTAATAAGATACGTGGAGGAATTAATTGGACAACTGTAAACCATTTAAAATGAACTAACTTGTTTTTTTTACATTTTTAAAATGATAAAAAATAAAGCTTTCATTTGTTCATTTCAATTAAATTAAATAGATTCTTGATTACCTTGTGTTCCTGTTTGAGTTCTGCAGCCATAGCAGTGATGCGGTCTGTGAGCGTCTTACTCAGCTCCTCCCTGAGCCGCTGCTGCTCGCTCACAGTGTGCTCCAAGATCTGCTCATGTTCACATTTCTGCTCCAATAGTTCTCTACAGCGCCTTTGCTCCAGGTGCATCATTTCATCCCGCAGAGCCTGAGGAACGGAAAATACACAACAGCAAATTCAAATGACAGGAATAATTATGTTTGGACTCTATGACCTCAATTAAATCACATAAATTCTGTCTCAGATGATAAACCTATACAACTTTTCTGGTAGAGGGTCTGGCACCTGTTTGTCTCCATGGAGATGTTATTACTTTGGCTGAAATGTTCCAAAGTAAGGCATTCAAGTATCCATTATGCCCATGGAGACAAGCAAGTGACACCCCCAAGCCAAGTTACAGATCTGTGGATAGGGGCTCCCACTGACAATAAGAATTAGGGCTGGGCCATATGGCAAGATCTCAATTTTTTATTATACTTACCATTTTAATCAAAGTCAGTGTAGGGACTGCTGGTCTTTCAAACAGGGTACGCACTTTTTATTTTCACATAGTTTAAATGTTTTGATATTATTTATTTTATTGTTTATTTAATTTTCTAAATTGTGATTTTAAATCAATGAGATTTAGCAAATTATTTCGCAATTCAACAAACTGATCAAATTCAGTTAATTAACTGCCCAGCAGTAGTAAGAGTGCATATTGTTCAAGGCATTTTGAGCAATAATTACACTGAATGCTGCCAGATAAGTTTAATGTCATACTGTGGAACATTCTATGTGAAGTGATAACAAACAGATGGCAGACCCTGCACCAAAACCGTTAATTTGTCTTGCATTATTATAGGTTAATACAACAAGTTTGACTGCTGAAGCATGTTTAAGAGTAAAGTAGATTTACCCTTCTAACTAATGATTAATTCCATTTGTGACACCTTTAACTACTATTAAAAGTAAAACACTCCTCTAACACAAACCAGACTCTTCAAACCAAACAAGCCTTTACTCTCTTACCTGTACTTCTTTGAGATAGGTGGCCTCCAGAGTGTCCATGTTTCCCAGCATTCTCCTCTCCAGCTCGTCCTTGTCCTCCTGGTGTTTGCGTTCCAGTTGCGCCTCTTGAGCCTGGAGCTGAGCCTGACTGGTTTCCTGAAAAGCGGCCTCTAAGCTGGCGAGGTCGAGCTTTCGTTGTGAATGAAGGGCCGCTTCCAAGGCAACAAGCTCGGCGTTGTGCTTGTTCTGGAGCTGTGTGGCCATGGCTGCCAGCTGATCTCTGTGACTGGTACTGAGGGCGTCCAGCTGCCCTGTGTATCGGGCAGTGAGGGCATCCATCTCTTGAGAATGTTTGGTCAGAGCCTTGGCCTTTTCCTGGGCCAGTTCAGATTTATGCTTGTCTTTTATGTTGGACAAAGACGATTCATATTTCTGAGACAAATTGTGCTCTAGTGCAGCCTTTTCTTCCTGAAACCTGGAAACAAAGTATATGTTATAGGAATGGAGCATTGGGGATGTTAAAACATCATGCATACTACTGTGGCTAATATTAAACAGAAATCAGTAAAATGTCATTCAATAGAAAGTAAAATAAAAATGACCCATAGAATAGCATCCTAATAATAGTCAAAATTATAATAAAAGAATTGACCCCTATAGTATATGTATATTTAAAAAGGTGTTAAGAGGTACTGAAAACTATGAACAATAAGATGAGTGGAAAAATGCATACCTTTCTTGAGCTTGTTGTAACTTGTTTTTGAGCTCTTCTTCCATGCTCCTCTTTGTCTTTTGTAATTCATTTTCAAAATGCGCCTCCAGTCTCTGCCGCTCTTTCAGGAGCTGTGGGCCTGACACATTGTGGCATGTTAGAATGAGGAACTGCTCCTAAATGAATGAAGGAATGCATTAAATTCTTACTGTTATCACTGTCTACTGCAGCTTGTAGAGACTTCAGCTTGCTGTTTTCTTCTTGAAGTGCTTTTTCAAGGTGGTCCCTGTCCGTCCTAAACTCCTCCCTCAGAGCACACAGTTCAGACTCATGCCTTTGTTGGAGCTCTTCTTTTAGTTTGGTCAGTTTCTTCTGCATCTCTTCCCTCTCCTTCTGCAGGGCATCCTCCAGGTGAGCCAGCTCAGCCGCAAAGTCCTCTTTCAACTGCATGGGGTACAATAGTCAGAGTATGCATAAAACTACACCATCAATGAGACCAATAATAAACAAAAGGAAAGCTGTACCTTCAGTGTGCTCTGTTCATCAGCTTTGTGCTGGTTACTCAGTGCAGACAGTCTGCTCTCCAGAGCATGGATAATACTTGCACTGTTCCTCTGCTCTTCTGTGAAACACCACAGCCTCTGCTCAATCTCCACCTAGGAGTGAAAAGACAAATTATGATACTCTGGTATGAACAAACAGAAGATTATTGGGGTGAAAGTACCTCTGCTTGCCTGGCTGCCTCCAGCTGGAGTCTGCTGAGCTCTGAAACAATACATCAGATTAGGTGTAAATATACTTTTAATTTAAGATCTAATACAATCATGTATTATTGTAGTACCTCTTAGGTGGCCTTCAGAAATTTTAGCTTTGAGTTGCTCCATTTCTAAGGCATGGCGAGACTTCATATCCATAAGTTCCTTGTAGTATTGATCTGTGAGGTCTGAGCGCACCTATAATGGAAATATCAAAGAAAACATTTTGCAAAAACAGTCATTGCCAGATGAAAGTATCAAATTGGCAGTAAATGAAAAATAATGCGCTGTAAAAATGTCACAGACCTGCCGGAGTTCTTCTTTGAAAGTCTCAGACATAGAAGATCTGAGCTCAGCCAGCTCCACTGTGTGCTTCTCCTCCAGCTGATTAAGCATTTCCTTATAGATCAAAAACATTTTTTGTGAAGGCATAAATACCTCTGAAAAACTATTTTAGATTAAGCTTAATCCTCACCTCTTGTTTTCTATCATTATCAATTTCCGCATCAGTGGGAGAATATACACTAAAAACAATAAGATAGAATTTTTTTTACTCAAGATGGATTCAACCAAACTTTTCACCTGCAGTACTTTTAATGTACCTTTCATTTGCAGTCTTCAGCACAGATTCTTCCAGTGCTCCCTCAACCATCCTCAGCTGTAACAGTGCAATTTCCTCTCGATAGCCCTCCTCAGCGGCTTGCAGCCTCTGCTCAAAATATCTAAAGACATAGGGTGCCATTAACAGTTTGCTTATGTGCCGTATACAAAGTACCAGACAGTTCTTTTTCTTACCTCCTAAGGCTCTCCAGCTCTGCCTCATTTTGCTGTTTGATTTCACGCTTCTGTTCATTAAAATCCACCTTTAAGCGTTCGATGTCCTCAACGTGAGCAGAGCGGGCACGCAGCTGTTCTTTTAGCTCTGAAACACAGGGCGAAAATATAAATAATCATTTAAAGTGCATGGGACAAGTCAGACTGCTAATTTCACTAAAGCATAGTTAAAATGATATGTAAAAACTTGCCCAAATTTTGCTGTATTCCTTAATTTGACATTTTTAATAAAGATTATAATTTTGGGGCAGCATGTGTGATATCAGTAATGGTAATACCATGATTTACTATTAACCAAATTGCAAATAGAGCAGAGATCTAGCATTTAGGCCAGTAAGATTAATCAAAATAAAAATTTGAGCCTTCATGATTTAGCAATTCAGTTCCAAGTACCATAATTACCTCTATTAACAACAAAATATCTGGTTTTATTCAGCATAAATACTACTAACCCTGACATTTAGATCTGCATGAACAAGTTCTGAAATGCATGATAAATATTAACCATATGACATGTACCATTGCACCGAACTAGGACAGAATATAAAAAAAAAAACACAACATGAAAATCTGTCATATGCACCTTACAATAATCTCAGAGTATCTCAGATAAGTTAGAGTCCATGATGCCTTGAACCCACCTCCCAGCTCGTGACGGTTGGTCCTCATGCTCTCCAGCTGAGTCCACAGTTGGCCCACTTCCTCCTGTGAGTTTTGTTTCAGTAAGCTCTTTTCCTTTTGTAATTTTGAAATCTATAACAAAAGCATAGTCAAGTAATTTATGATGAATCTAAAATTTTGACTACCAATGTGTTTTACCTGTTGTTGCAGTTCACTCTCCTTGTCCTGTAGGAGGAGCACTTGCTGTTCCTTTTCTTGTAGTGCAGCTTTATGACTGGAAACCAACTCCTCAAGCAAACCTAAAACACACATGAAAGGTCATATGGTAAATGTTTGGTTGGATGGTAGCCAAGGTAAAAAAGATTTCTATATCAGTTATGACACAGTTTGTGGGGGGAAAATAACTGAAAAGAAAGGTTCAGATATTCAATATTATATCTCAGCTCTGTCTCCTGTAATATTGTACTTATGTCACCAACACTGAAAATTCTATCCAAACTGCAGGGACAATTTACTTGAAAAGAAGTGAACAGTTTAAACCTTAATTTTAAAAGAATGAATGTGTAGTCATTTTTATTAGTCAAAACATAACTGCTGTGTAACTTTGACACATTTTCCTTTGTTAACATTACGGTTGCTAGGTAACTGTTAGTGAAATGTGTCCAAGCTGTCGTGCACTTTGAGTAGCCATCTAAATAAACAAGCATAAAAAAGAATGTGATATTGGTTTATACTTACGAGTAGCAGCATCTCTTTCAGACAAGGCGTGCTTGAGTTCCTCAGCCAATTTCTGGTCCTGTTGTTGGCTGGGTGTGTGGTAATCCTCTAGTTGAGCCTGAATCTCTTGGCTCTCTAGCCTGGCCTGGGACAAAGCAGCCTGGGCTTCAGTGAGGTTCTTGTTGCTCTGGTCCAGTTCTGCCTGAGCCCTGTTCAGCCTCTCCTCCATCTCGGATAACGATGCCTGGAGATTAGATTCAGTGGTAGAAGCTTTCTCCAACTGGGACTTCAGAGACTAAAAAGAGCAAGTCATAATTAGACAAACATGAAAACACATTATATGCATTTTAAAATCCAAATCCTTGTTGCAGTGTTCTACCTGTATCTCCTTTGTGGCCTTCTCCTCCAGGGATGTCCTCTCCTTTGCAAGGTCTTCATCCAGCTGCTGCTTTAACTTATCTGTACAAACAAAAAATGAAAATCATGTGAACTTTCCTTATCCTGATATGACATATGATATAAGGTACATGCCAATTCATGCTGAGATGCAGAGTCAGACAACATTATTTAATTATTGTATCTATATTCTAATATAGTAATTGGAGAAAATCACTAGGCAACCTGCTGTGAACACACTTACCCATGTGATTCTGATGCAGCTGCTGCCTTCTCTCCTGCTCCTCTTGGTGGTGTCGTCTGATTTGGTCCAGTTCCATCTGATGTCTGGCCTGGATCAGAGCCTTCTCCTGGGTGAACGTTTCTTTCATGGAGGCCTGGATCTTGTCCACCACCGCGTCCTGAGACACCTCCAAGTGGGACTGGTGGACGTTGGTCAAGCTGAGGCGCAAGGCTTCCAGCTCCAGCATCTTTTGGGCCTAAGAGGAAGATCATTGACAATAATACAATAAGATTTAGTCTGGTCATAAATTTATAGTATTGTCCCAATTAAATGTGTTTTGGGAAATACAAAAGAAGAGCTGCACAGTATCAAATTATCTAATTTAAAATAAACAACAAAATATTAAAAAAAACCACTAAGTTTTGCCAAAACATAAACCAAAAACAATAAGTTTATTTTAATTTGCTTGTGTTTATTATAGTGAAAAACAGCAAGGATGTGTATTTTTCTGAATAGGCTTGCATCCCCACAAACCTCACTTATTTATCTGACCTGAAGCAAGGCCTCCTCCAGCTTTTCTTTTGTCATGGAAATGCTGTTCGTTTGGCTATATAACTGAACAATATGGCAAACAACTTTTCTATCTCCAGAGAGAATGTTGTATGGTTTTATCTTTATATTTAAATGGGATCATCAAAAGTGTGCCTTTAATATATTTACAATTTAGCAAAGTTTGGTCTTGGTTTTCATTTAACTAAAATCAGAACTTTAATGTCCAATTCTATTTAAAATCAATAAGTTATACAATATTATTTCCAGGCTTACCTGAGCCTGGTGCATCTCAGCTTGGTGTGCTGCTTCCATGCTCTCCCTCAGCTCCAGGGTCACCTCAGTCTTCTGTTGATCCAGCTCATCTGCATGTCTGCTGGTCAGCTCTGCAATCATCCTCTCATGCTCCCGCTCTGTTACCTGGTAGTGTCAAAAATACATCATGAAAGATAGAAAACTATAAAATCCAAAACAAGCTGTGTAGTTTGATGACTCATACATGTTGTACCTGTTTGATGAGATTGATCTGCCTCTTTTGTTCCTCTTCTAAAGTGAACTGCAGCTCCACGAGTCTGTTGTCAAACTGAGACTTCAACTCAGAAGTCTAGGCAGAAAAAAAACATAAATTTTCTTTATAATAACAGGACTGAGTGGTACTGGAAAAATGCTTTAATGAAGATTACAATATTATGGTATACTGCAATTACAAATGATACTAAAATAAAATGAAAAATGTCATGAATGATTGATTTCCAATTTTCTAGTATGCATATTAAAACAACTTTCCACCTCCAATATAGAACAGCCACTAAAGAAATCTCACAATTTCCTAAACTAATTTTTATTTCGACTATCGGCCCATCCCTAAATAAATCTTATTGTACCTCTTGTTGATGTTTCTTTTTCAGCTCAGAGATCTCTTGTTGATAGGACTTCTTGACCATCTCTGTAGCCTGCTCCACAGCTTGTTCCTGCTTCTCCATCAGCTCCTTTAGTTCCTTCTCACTCCTGCGCTGATGTTCTTCAAGGAGACTCCTAACATCTGAGAGCTCCTTTTCCTTCTCCTGTCTCTCCTCCTCCCATTTCTCCTTTTCTTCAGCCATCTGGAAGACATTGTTACTTTAGTGTTGTGATTTTATTAATGTGCGCAAACAATTTATTAGAGGGAGCTGTACCCATTTTCTCATGTATTAAGAGTCAAAATTGTTATGCCGCAGTAGACTGTAAAAGTATCTTGGAGTAAAATGAAACCAGTGTGTGCCGTCTGTATCAAATTATAAATCTTCCCATACCAGGAAATGCATGATTAGCATTATTGTGACTGCAAACAACATTACCGTGACTGCAGTAGTAAAAGTCAGATATAACGCCTTTAAAGTATTAATATAATATCAGATTTAAAATGTAATGTTGTAATATGTGAGTGAATAAAGGATTTTTTTATTTTGATGTTAATTGTTGTGGGAAAAAAAATCCTCACCTCAGCGTCTTTAGTTTTTAGTAAGCTTTCAAACTGTTCCAGCTCCTCCTCCAGGATCTGCTCCATTTTGTTGATGCGCTCGTTCATCTCCTCTGCTCTCCTCCTGTGCTCCTCCTTCTCCTCCAATGCTTTGACTTGGGTCTCCTCTAAGTTGGCAACATTTTGGCTCAGGCAGACCACGCGAGATTCCAGGTCGCTCCTCTTCTTCTCGGCGAGGTCCAGACTGGCCTTGCTCTGGTCCAGTTCAAGCAGAAGTTGGTCCATTTGGGTCTGAATGTTTAGCAGCTGTGTCTGGGAGCTTTGAAGATCCTTCAGAGCCTTCTCCAGCTCCCAAGTCTTTTGGTTCACTAGCTCAGTGCTTGTTTCAAGTTCCCTTTTAGTGTCTTCAAGTTCAGATTTCAGATTCTCAGAGAGGTCCTTGGAAGAGCAGAAACACAGCATTCATATTAGGTTTATTATGCTTGACTTATTAGACATATTTGAGTACCTTCACATTCTTAAGGGGCACACACAGTGGAAAAAAGAACATTCTGTGTTACCAACTTAAACAGGTATAAATCAATTGAAATGCATCTGATTGAATAATCCCCACCCCCATGAACCCCAAATCTCCAACCAATCTAATTACTTGCAATTGTCCAAACATTCTCAATGGCCACGTAGCCATATATGATATTTGTTGCTTGTTACAGTGAAATGCCACTATGAAGAGGTGGGGCCTATGAGTTCTTCCATGCCATCTCAATTTACAGGTAAAACATTACTTGTACTTGAAAATACAATATTGCAAATGTCAAGAAGAATGCGTCAACACATAATGTAGCATAAACATACATTTTATTATCCATGAATACCTGATGTGTTAGCAGCTGGCCCTCTCCAGTCGCTGGGCTCTGTTCAGCTAAATCATTCCTTTCACTCTGCTGTGGGGAGAACATGAGCAGGTCCACAGGTTCAGGTTGGGGACACTCCTCCTCAGCCACTTCAGTTTCTCTTTCTTCCTGTAAGGCACCAGGTGTGTTCTGCAGCTCCTCTTGTTCTGGGCTTTTCTGGAGAATCTCTTCTTCCATCTGGATCCTCTTCTCCTTTTCCTCCTCCAGTTCAAGCAGGGCTTCCCTCAGCTCCTCAGTCACTTGAGCCCACCTGAAAAGGAAAAACAAAAGTTCAAAACCTCATGTATAAAAAATGTAATTGAAATTTATAAAGCTGTACAATGCCAACATAAATTGAAAATCACATTAGCACTAATATTAGCACTATGTTAATATTAGCACATTTTGTAATTTCAATTCAATTATGATTCATCTATTAGCTCTGGACTAGGGTTATAAAAAGCACATTTTATTTAATGTAACTGAAATTAATAACAAAAATTATAAATAATAAATAAATTAAAGCTAGCTTTGACTTAGTCTGTTTGTAATGTTGACTCTTGTTAAAAAGCTGAGGTGTGAGGGGATATGAGTGGGCTCACTGGGTTGACTTACCTGCTCCTTGCTTCCTCCAGCTCCTCTGCGGTCTTGGACACTTCCTCCCTCAGCACCTCCAGGTCTCGGTCCTTCTGTGCCAGCTCCTCATGCAGCTCCCTACACTGCTGGTACAGAAGGTCCTTCTCCAGGTGAGTGTCTTCAGAGTGCTCAGAGGTTTTACTCAGGTCTAGTTTGTCGTTCTGGGAGCCGTTGAGCCACTGGAACATGGATTGAGAGTGAGGCGGGTCGCCAGCGGAGAGGTCAGGCAAGTCTGCGGCGCTGAAGTCATCATAAACACCCTCGTGAACTTCTTCCAGGCGGTTAGAGATCGACAATAAGGCATGGTCTCCCAGGATTTCACTATTCAGTTCAAAGCTGAGAAGTGGAGGAAAGGAAGTAAAAAAAATTTGAAAACTCAGGAAAATAAAATCCAAGTTTAATCTTTACATTTGTCCCTTTTAACCTCTGGTATGAATTATTATAATGAATTTATTGCGCCAAACCACAATACATTTATTTATGAACTGGCATCTCAAATTACATTATCTATTACAAGCGGGTAGAAATAAGACAGTCCAGCTTTTTAGGTCATGTTTTGTATAGTATGGCATCTTAAACGACAATTTAGTTAAGCATATTTCTATAGTATATGGAGATTTTAAAAATACATTTTAATTAAGCAAATGCAAATGGTTGAAATATGGTGTTTAAATTGTTCTAATACTGATTAATTGTCAAATTCCTTTTGGCATGTATTTTATATCAAAATGTCAAAAGACCTTTTTATGTGTCTGTATAGTCCAGATAATGATAACCTTTAGAACCATTATCAAAAAGCAATTACAACAGCTTAACAGTCACAATTGTGATGAATCTGTTCAGCCTTACTTGTAGGCAAACCAAATTATCAATCTTGGTGTGTTACAACAAACCTGCAGTCTCCAGACATGTCCAGCTGGCTGCTGTACAGGAGGCCCTCTTGGACCAGTGAGGACTGGGAGCAGGCGGGAGGCTGGGAGGACAAGTATCTCTCCATCAGTTCATCCCCTGTGAGAGACACGTTCAGACTGTTCTCACTAGACTTCACCTCCACGCTCCCATCTCGACTGTCCCCTGGGTTAATCTCATTACAAGGGACCCCCACTCTGGCTTGATTCTGTCTATTCTTGGACGCCTTTAGCCCCTGCACCTCCTCCTCTCTGAACCTCAGCTCCTTCTCCCTGTCCTCCAGCTGCTTCTTGACAATCTCCAGTTCCTCCTCAAGGCTCTGAACCAGACGTGCCGAGCTAGCTGCCTCCTCGCCAAACCTCTTCTCCACGTCCCCTTCCTCTTGTAGCCTCTGCCTTAGCTCTAAAACCTCCATGTTGAGTCTCTCCTTCTCCTTTTTGTACTGCTGCATCTCCAGACACTGTGACTGTAGGTCCTGAAGCTGCATGAGATGGCGTTTTAGCTCCTCCTCCCACTCCCTCTTCTCTTCCTCCAGTAACAAAACCATATCTCTTTCTTTTTGGAGTTCAGCAAAAAAGTTCTGGCTCTTCTCCTTTTCGTTTTCCAGCTCAAGTTTGAGTTTTTTCACAACAGCATTTGTGGTTTCCTCATCACTCTCTGTGTTGGACCCTTGATTTTTACATTCAGATGGTGCATCCTTACTACCAGAGTCTGAATCCGAGGAATGCCCATGTAGACTTTTAATGCGCGCAAACTCCATGCTGGTCTGAAAACAAGATGATTAATTTATTAATTAAACTTTTAGCACAGTAAAATCTAGGCAGGTTTTTGGTACGTACATGTTGAAGCTGCTTCTGGAGAGCTTGGATCTGTCCCGTCAACGTCTGGGCCTCCATTTGCACCTGGTCTCTGCTGGACAGCGCCTCCTGCAGGTTGGCACTGAGTTTGGCAATGATCTCGTTGCGCTTCTCCACAGCCTGTTGTAACAGCTGAGAAACAAAATAGCCCAGATAGCTGCATTTTATTTTCTGTATAATAAATCATATCTTTAGATTAGTGTCTATCAGACTGCGGGGCATGTACAAATGGTGGTAGTACGGAATCTCTGCAGTGTTAATGTGTTTTATTTCGAGACAAATCAATAAGTAAGATTTGGTACATTATATTTACAACTCCCTCACCCATGATTTTATCTCATTTTACCCAATCCATGTTTGGTCACAGTTTGTGCCAGATTTAGTGGTACTTGTATTAATGATGCATTAGCTTATGTAGCTAGATCAAGAGTGGTGTATTAAAGGAGGTATTATAAATGAAGAATCTCTTTCTGCAAGATAGACAAGTAAAATCCCATTTATTAATGGTTTATGATTATGGAACATTTGGGCACCCATGCAAAAAGATGACACACTGGCCCCAGAGGCAGGCAGTGGGGAACAGCAGTAAAAATAGCAGAATAGAGCTAGCTTTTAATACACTTAATTCTCTACAAGTGCTTCAAAAGGGTTGGGGTTAGGGTTAGCAGCTTAAGCCTACCTTGAGCTGCTCTATGCCTGTGAGCGCTGCCAGGTCCTCATCTTTCAGCTGCTCTACGGGGCTAAGGCTTCGGTCTGAGGAGGGAGACGATTCAACTTCTTTCCTCTGCACAGCTTTAATCTTCTTGGGCTGTTCATCAACCTAAAAGGGTGGACACAGTCCACAGAATAAATGTGAACAATTAAATAGCTTATATATAGTGCAATGTTACTACACATAACCTTAAACTATATAATTTTTTTTCCATTTATTTGAGAAAAATTACTTTTGCTCAGTACATATACTGCATATTGTTTTAAAATCATATAAGTCAAAATGTGCTGCTCCATGTAATTATGAAGCTTTACTGTCTGATAATCAAGAAATGTTGATTAGCATGCTAGTTGTAACCTTTCTGTGACTGCAAACCTCAGCTTTTCCTCAGCATTTCCCATCTCTGAAAGATGGGAAATAAGCTTATCAACTTATTGTAATGAATAATTAGGAAGGTCAGAATGGACAAAGATAAGTGTGGAATAACTTTGGGCCACTGTAAACTGTTTCAAATAAACTAGCTCTGTTTATTACAATGTTAAAATCTGGTGCAACTTCATACAAAAAAGTGTCAATATGTGTATTGAAGACAAACAGAATATGCTATATGCCAAAATAATAGTAAAAAGTAGTTCAAAATATTAAAAAAAAAAAAGAGACAATCTCCTGAAAACAACCCAAAAATGTGCTTCCCCTCGTAAAGGAAAGGTTTGACTGGAACAAAAGTGGAGTAAACATTGCCACAGTTAATCCTGTCCATGTCGTCATGACAACAGGCCCTACAGGCACCGAGATGTTTAGTGACCCATTTCTCTCTGTACGTTTACGAAGTGGGGGCACAGACCACTTGTTAACATAATGTGACCAAACTCAAGTAGACAAGTGCAGAAAATGTGTTATGTCTGTTAGGGCTGAAGGAATAATTATAAACCAATGTTCAGTCTTTAATGATCTGTGTGTTTCAGTGTTTTACAAATGCTCTTAAAATTATAGCTCTATTTGGATTTAATTAATCTCTATTAACATTTGTGTCACCGTCTGGACTGACCATCTTGCTGCGGATGTGGAAAACTAATCTAATTCTAATCTGTGTAATGTTATTACCATTACTATGTACTAGGGCACCTTTTGTTCTGTACATTTGGAAACTCTCCTCTTATACTTATACATCATACAATTGTACTTTCGGCCAATATGCACTGGCCTCATCAACTCTAAATCAATTTGCCTAAACCAGCTAATTTTGGATTAGACTGTAAGGCTGATTAATAATGCATGCAGTTCCCCCATAATTATTAGTCATGTTTTGTGAATCCCATTTTAAAAATCACTGTAGGTTATATGAGCGGCTGTCCTCTCTACAGGTGCCAAGCATAATTAAAACTTTTTTAATTAGGTAAGTTTTGTAATTTAATGAAGCAAAACTTGTAATCGTGATTAAAATTTGATTAATGGCACAGCTGGGGTTTAGGCATCTGTGCAAAGTTTCACAGGGAAAATTTCAGTGATTCTTTGATATTACAGTTGTATAAAGAAATGTATTAGTTTATATTGCTATTGTTGTTTTGGAGATATGCAAAATTAGAATTTCCAGTATATCTGTCTGTAATAAAAATAAATGAGTCAATAAAAGAAAGAAATGTCTTTGTTTTTTGAGATTATGCTTTACACAAAGATCTAAAGTGATCTTCAAGTCATTTGTTAATCTTATTTAAGGGATGGGCTGATATGATTTTTTTTTATTTATGAGCCGATGCAGATATCTGATATTTGGCCTACTGCTGTGGGTCATAAAAAATATTTACCAATACCAATATTATTCTTTTAAAATCCATAGAAACACACAAACATGTATCTTAACTTGAAGTAAAGATGACAAATTAACTCTTCACTTAGGTAAAAACAACAAAATATATTTATCTGCAATATTAAATAATTAATCCCTTCTATGACCATTTTGATTAATTAGTCTCTTCAAAAAGAGCACACAGAGAATGGGGAAGCATAAAAAAACCCCCCAAAATTATTGAATATTGTATGGAATATCAGTATTGAATGCAACCACTGTCTGATATCGATGAATCAGTATTGCCCTCTGCAGTTACCAATACTAGAGCCGATATATTACCCATCCCTATGTAATTTATCTGCCATATTTCTCACCAAAAAAAAATTCACTTAATGATCCAGTGATTTTGTACCTTAGTTTTATCCTTGCTGTTCCGCTCCTGTCCGTTGGCAGAGGGAGGGGCGGCGTCTACGTGGGGGTCTTGCGTTGCGTGGTCATTCTGCGGCGGGACATCCTGGCTCTTCCCCTTCGCCGTCTTTTTCGTCGCCCCCGTACCGCCGCCTTTCGCCCGCTTCTGTCGGAAGCTAGCAAGCTGCGCAGGAAAGACAGTGACAGGTACACGGACACGTAGGTCAGCACCACCGAACACCACCACACCAGCAGCATGGGTCAGTTTGATGGACAGGGTCAAAGGAAGAAAGGGAGAAAGTGCGTAGGTGTCACCCAAAAGGAGTGAAGTGCAAAAATACAGTAGATTTTCACAGGTGCGATTGTCTTTTGATTTAGTATTGTTGAGGAGATGCCAATAACCAGGTGTGAGTGACAACCAATGATAAAATGGAGAGTGGAGGAGGTGCAAAAACTAACTGCCAAACTGAATTTGCAACTATAAAGGAAAAAATATATTAAAAAACATGTCATTTTTGAGTTATATTAGCTCTGTTGAACTGGTAGTATACCATTCAGCTCAAAAATAAAAAGCATATCAAACAATTTCTAAACTACAAACTATTAATTTCAGGGCTCTGAAGAAATAATAATGTATTTTGCCTGATACTGATTGATTACAGTTGCAAAACAATTTGAATTTTGTCTTATTAAAAAAAAGTTTCAATATTAATTTCCTGACTTTCTTTGCTAACTTTTAAGAATTGCCATTTCACACAGCAAAATTGTCAAACTTCTTCCTCCAAAGTCTGAACTCTGCTCCAAGCAACACACTTTTACAGACAGAGGATTGGCTGTAGACTTCTCCATTAAAAAGACCCAAACTGATCATTGACTATTAGAGACGACTGGATCTCAGTCTTGATTAAAATTGGATTAATTGCACAAAACGGCATTAATTAATTCCCAGATTAATCACTGAAGTGAAATAAGAAGAATCCACACGGTGACACCCGCCAGTAAAACTTTCAGTACAGAGAACCACAATTTAAAAGCAGAAACAAAAAAAATACATCCCAAAATTTCAGTATTGCCTTGAACGATCACACAAAATTTCTTTTTGTCTTGCAGTATCGACTTGATAGAAATCCTACTCAAAGCGCTCTCGCCGTCTCCTCCATAAGAAGCTTAGACCAGATTACAGAGTCGGAGAGCCGCCGTACCACTCCAATACAGAACTGTCAAATCAATCGTCTGCCAGTCCCTCTCCTCCTGTGAGCCCGGCCTGCCCGCGAGCCCACCGCCCAGCTGCCTGTCATGGCATAGCTCCTCCGGGCTGTTTCTAGCTATACTGTCCCCTTTTCAACTGATGGCAAATGACGGGGAGTCCAGATTGAGCGCGGCCTGGTTCTGAACTAAAGAGAAAAAAGGGTGGAGACGAGGGGGTGTACCCACGGAGAGGAGGGGGCAGTGGACAGCAGCAGGTCATGCTCAGTTTAAATCATGCTTGCTTCTTTGAGTGACCACATGAACATGGACAAGCTATAACAGGAGGAGCACACAGTTTACACTGCCGGCAAAAACTTTAAGTAGAGGCTGAGCTATAAATCTAAACAAAAAGTAAATTAAATATAATAATTTTAAGAAAAAAGTTCAAAATGGAAAGCAAATTTTACTCTTAAAGAACAATTACAAATGTAGCCGATAGAGCCGTCTTTAGACCTGACACAATAACAAAGTTTGAAACACGATATATCGCTACAGAGAAGGATTGGAACTACTTCATGCTACTCACATAAATTAGGAAAACCCTGATAAACAGAGTTTTTAATATAGCATCATTAAAAAGGCCTGAGCTGCAACAGAATATACTAATAATTATCAATAGAATGTATTTGATCCTCTACAGCTCAGATTTTATGTAAATACATAAAATGGCAAAAATCTCCCCACTACATACAGAAAATATATAAAATACATAAAGATACATAAAACAGAATATACTGTTGTCCGTTGATATAGTAATTATCTTGACAGGCCAACTCATCTCTAAATGTGGTGCTTGATAAATTTAAATATGCAAAATGATACAGAGAAAATATTTGGTAATATAGGTCATCAGTCGGAGCTTTCCCAAAATATTAGAATCAGTCTAAAAGGTCCATGTTGAGATTTTGACATAATTTATAATAAATTAATTTCACAATTCCGGCCTTATCGTTTTCATTTATTTTATGTGATACTTTAGCGATAATTTTAGTGCTGCTTTTCGGAACTACAGCTTCTGAAATTGCATAACTCACCATCTCTCAACTCTTTTTGTCTAAGGTAAAGGTAAATTCAGGGAGAAAAAAATCTAACATTTTTCTCATATCTGCATAATCTTGTGGCAAAGGATCTTGTACTCCTACCATGTACCATCTGTATCCCTAACATTTTTATTTGAATCCAAACTCAAAAGGAGACATTACATTTCAATGCCTCGATTTCTTGTTTTTTTATTCAATTTAACGGTTTCCCTCACTCTTCCCTTCCATTTG
>KN498089.1:47734-68124 GCA_000787155.1 Scartelaos histophorus | reverse complement strand
TGGCCAGTTCTATCAGATGAGCCATGTTTGACCCTAAGCTGCTGACTCACTTCTGAACAGAGCTGAGCAGCTGGACAGAGCCCACTGGCCAACTTACATGCAACTGTGCTTTGTATTCAATGCAAATGTACAGAATAGGTTACTTCTAATCATGCTTAGAATATCACATTGCAAGCGCTTGATGCATCAAACACAATAAGTGGGAAATTACCATGGCAACACTAACTGTGACCAACTGTAATATAATGTAATGTGAGCATACGGAGCTCGACCAGGCCAGAGCTCAGGCTTATTGCACCACCTGATGGTCTTCTATCAGCATGACACAGTTGCAGGCAAGTTGGATAGAAGAGCTTTGTGATAATGTATGAGAATCACAAAAAATATTGTTATAGTGGAAAGAAGTGGATTATAAATGTGATTGCCTGTGAAATCAACACAGATGTCTGCCAAACCCAAATGCACCTGCACCGTTCCATACTCACCGACTTAGAAGAAGACTTGGATGAATTCTGTGCACCAGGAATATTTGCATGTCAGTTAAAACACATCACAATGAACAACGGACTACAAAAAGTCTGGTCTCCTTAAGCAGAATCATTTTCTCTAAAGATAGTTTAAAGGTGCACTATGTAATTTTTGTTGGTGGGGGATCTGCTACAAGTTTGTCTCCATCAAGATCTTAATGATTTGAGATATATATTTTTTAACTTATTTTTTTATTTTTACTTGTGCATATACATTTATACAATTATAATGTATTTGACACCAGTCTCTTGCCATTTATTGCTAATTATTTAGATGTTATTATTACCATTTATATTTTTCACTCTTGAAACAGGGTGTCCCAAAAATTTGACATCATTTCGGAGGCCAATCATTTTTGCAATTCTTGTTGAAATAAACTCAAATTTTCACAGAATGTATAGAAAGAGATCAAGATTTTATAGAAGTTTTATTTCTGTTCTGTTTTCAGGTTGAGCCATGCCATTTACATCATTTTGAGTCTTGTAATATGCGTGTAAACAGTCACCCAGGACTGTGCAGCCTTCAATGCAATTTTTTTAAAACGTCACCTACTGGCATGCAGAGTCCCATAATAAACTTAGGATGTTAAAGACCTAATCTGCTCAATTTCATTAAGATCAATAAAGTTTATCCAAGTCCAAGTCTAATGTGTATTCATTAAATTACACATGTTTTTATTACTTAAAAACCAGGGTTGCCTCTCTGCAGATCTGACATGTGACTTGGTCAAGTGGCAACACATGCTTTGCCTTACTGCAAAAAAAAAAAAAAATCCATATAAAACAATAGCATCTCCATGGAGACAAGGACATCCACCAGAAAAGTTACACAGTGCTTTAATGTATAAACTAAGACTCTTTCTGTAGTCATGGGACCCACAATTTGGCCTAGAGGGGGACAGTTAACTAGAAATGTCTGTGTGCCCCAGATATGCAAATTAACACATGAAAATACTGAGGTTATAGCTCTAACTAGGCCAAAGAACAACAGTATTAAATAAATCTTTGTTATAGGTAATGGGAATATAGCGTAAGGGGGAATATGACACCGTTTTAATGAACCACGGTGAGATCTGTAATAAACTCCATAGACTTGTTTGAAATTGCATCTTGGTAAGCGTGTGCGCAGGTATTTATCCTATTAACACTACGTGATCTGCCAAAGCTCTGCACCAATAGCTAACCTAGGCCCTTTAGAACGTGGTTTATTTTAGCATATTTACAGATCTTAGTGGTGTCTCAAATTCAGCCTTGTTAAATCAAACCCACGGAGTCTATGTAAATATAAACATAGGCGTAGACTGCAGCAGACGTCCACAAAAGAGTTAGCTCAAGCGCTAACAACCAGTAGCGTGGGAAAAGCAACAAACCTTGGCTCTTCCAGCTTCTAGTTTCCGTTGCCGTTCATTCTCATCCATGGCTCGGCTGCAGTTTGTTTGTGCCCGGTGGTCAAAAAGGCACCAAAAGGATTTCTTTATCACATAAGTTATCCGTAAATGTTTGATCTTCCTTTAGTCAACTGTCAACAGTACTCAGTGTTGAGTATGGCCGCCAAGTTTCCTTAGCCCCGCCCTTTAGGAGCCTTCTTGAATAAACGGGCCAATGGAATGCGTGTATTCAGCTTTCTCAGCCAATAGGAAGCGACGTAAAGGTTTGCGTCGCTTTAATTTATTCACGCATGGGCAAAGTTCAATCAAGGTGCTGAGCCAGGGGCCAATCATGTTAGTGGGTCAAAACGGACACGCTTGAGTGACAGGGAAATTATCCAATGAGTGGCCAGAAAAAGGGCCGCTCATTTGTATGCTGTTTAGGTGTCTGTTTTGAGTTTCTATAGAAATGAAAACTATCTGTTTCGGTGATATTTTAATTTTTTAAAAGTTTCAATGACATTTTAATATATTTTTTTTTAATAATAATGTGTTGCATTTTTGTATTCATCCATCTTCAGGAGCTCTTATTGGTATTTTATTACACAAATTTCCTCAAAAAGAATGTAAACCAAATAGATTGATAAACACTACAACACACAAATTAAAGTATTAATTAATTAAATTATCAGTAACAATTAAAATGAACAAAATAAGACATCTTACATCAATCTTTATTTTTTTTACATGGCACTTCTCTGTTATTGATAAATAAAACATAAAAGACAAACAAATACACTAACCATATGACACCATCTGTAAAGTGCAAAAATATGTGCATATGAAAAATATTCAACCCAGAAAAAAACAATGCTTTGATTGAAGAGTTCTTTCTTTTAATTATGCGTGAAGGGAAAAAAAAACATGCCATTGTGCTTCGGGGTTCTGTTTGGCAATTAATTTATGCTTAAGTGCTTTATAATCTAATCAGAAATTGTTAAAATATGACAATAACAAAAAACAAAAAAATAAAAAGCCATTTGTCATAAAAGGCATTATAATTTTCATAGAATACAAATATAAATATTGTCTCATTAATTAATAGTTTAATTGGATCAGGCAAGAGAATGCAATAAGGGTCAATAAGAAGATGTAATCTACAGTGGTTGTTACAATAAACAATATGTGATACAGTAAAGTCTAGATTTACAGAACTATACATTTGTGAGTTCAAAAGAATTCATCTCGCTCATCTAGAGTGGCAGATGGAAATTGAGGACGGGATTTAAAGTGTAAACAGTCAGCACTGATGCTAAGAACCATGGTTACGTCACCTAAAATTGAAAGAAGAAAATCTGATTAAATATTTGTTATAGAGAGTAAAAGTAAAAACGTTTAAACGTCTGCTTGGACGAACCTTGTGTATGTGAGGGGGCATGTCATCATCAGAACTCTCCTCTGGAAGGGGCTCAGGGTATCTGAGCGCAGCCTGATTGTCGTCTGCCCACCCGCCCATAGGCACACGCGCAGTCCTCACAAACTTTGTGCCAGCACCTAAAGAATCTGAACAAAATAATCATCTAAGCAAAAAGTTTTACATCATACAGTGTTTCGCATCAATACAAGAGACTATGGTGGCCCCTATGGTCTAAAATTGGACTCCATAACCAAAAAACAAGCTGGACTATACATTGGAATATCACTAAACTTATAAAAAAAGACTACACTGGTCAAAAATGTTCACAACAGATACTAGGGATCATGGATCAATTTGCTTATATCAAAATACTTGAAGAGGTCTTGCTGCCTTATGCTGAAGAGGAAATGCCCTTGAAATTGGTGTTTCCACAAGACAACGACCCAAAACACACCAGTAAGCGAGCAGCATCTTCGTTCCAGACCAACAATATCCCCGGACCTTAATCCAATAGGAAAATAGTGGGGTGCCATCAAAAATGCTGTTTCTGAGGCAAAACCAAGAAATGCGGAGGAATAGTGGAAGGTTGTCAAATCATCCTGAACTACAATACTTGTTAATAGGTCCCAGAAATTGGTTGACTCCATGCAGCACAGATGTGAAGCCGTGGTTATACAACTAAATATTAGTTTAGTGATAAACAGGAATGCTAAATTGTGTTTTTTTTAGTTTATTGAGTATATATTTGAGTTTGTAATGAAAAATGCAGACACTGCTATGAACAGCCCAATATCCTTTTTTCCTTCATTTATAAAGTAATTAAAATACTGATAACTTTGTCTTCATGTCTTAATGTAAAAAATAATGTGCCATGTTCCCAATGAATGGAAATAAAAAATATTATAAGGATTTTGAGCTTTACTCACATTTTCAAAACACTTTGAACACAACTGTAAACGGACATCACTAACCATACAGTCTATGCTTTTCTGCCATACCTGGTTGTCTGTCACCCAAAGGCGGCGCCCCCTCCTGGCCTCTAGTGTTAGTGCTTGTGTCGGAGGCAGACTTGGGGATTTCGCTGGGGCTGGGGGCTGCGGCGGGGAAGGTGTGTGAGCGGGGCAGGTTCCTGGAGTGACGCGGGGGCTCACTCCTCACCTCGTCCGGGATACTGTCACTGCTCTCGTCGCTGTCCTGTCTGTGCCAAGTGTGACGCGGCAGTTCTCCACGCGACTGCTGCTTGTGGAACTATGGGGAGAGTTGTTATGTTATGATGACACTTCTGGGTCCAACCAGAAACTTCAATGCTGATTTCTAGCTTTGTTTTTGTTCCTTATTCATCAAAATGTATGTATGAAATATGTAAATATTGTAGTAATAATCTATCATAACATTCCCAGGGTGCATATCTCACAAACAAAGTTACATACTGAGGCTTTAATTTCTGCTGATATCATATAATCAATAATTTGCCTTTAGTGCTCATGGAGATGTTGACTGAAAATTCATTTTGCTGAATAAACACAGAATGGCTTCAGATGTTCCTTTTGGAAAGTTTCAAAATTTCAGCTCAGTAGAGAATTTGTCAAATCACATTCTATATCACTGAATCTTCATGTTTTGATTGCACTTTATTTTGTTACCTCATGCATGTAAAGGGCATGGAGGCTCATCTCTGTCGAGGCGTATTCTGATAAGACCAAACTGGTGAGCTGGCCCTCCCATGCACTGCTGCCTGAGCTCACAGTGCGGGCATCGGTTCTGGAAAGCAAAACATAAAAGAAATATTCAGTCAGAAGAAAAAATACAAGTCTGTACCTGATTTCTTTTCATATATTTGAACAAAATTTGTCTTGCTCCAGATATAATGTGAAAGGGACCATATTATACTGTTTTCTGATTTATGTTATAATGTAGTTATGTAATGTAGCACAATGTGTTAACTCATCACTGTGAATAATTAGGATGCTTGGAATGCATAAGGTAAGTGTTTCAAATGAACTATTTTTTTTTATTTCTTTATTTTCAAGACCATAAAAATCAGGTACAGTGCCTTTAACATAAAACAACAAAAAGCAATAAACAATCCAGTAATATTTTTGCCTACCCAGAGCCAGCCATTGGCTTGCTGATGGTGGAAGCGTGGCCTTTCTGCCCTGCGCTCAGACTGCCCCTGAGGTACAGACTGCCGCTGACAGGGGAGAGGGAGCGCAGGGCAGAGGCGGAGTCGTTGATGGCGGCTGCAGCATGGTTGGCTAAAGAGGCGTCCCGGGCAAAGTGAACCGAGCCCAGGGTGGACGGTCCTGCCAGAAGGTTAGCAATCAGGCTCCTCGGCTGGGAGAAAGAGACAAAAGGAGATAAAAATAGCATATAGCAATAGCAAAAAACAACAACAACCCAACAGCATAGCAAATTCTCTGTACAAGTTCAAATGGCTTGAATTCAGAATTAGTAGTATATAGTGTATAAGGCTGAATCATTCATAATAAACCTTGTGTTGCTTTCTTAAGGTTACTGAAACAAAGAGTTGGTACCTCAGACTCGGACAGTGAGTACTGGTGTGTGTCCCCGGCGTGTCCGGTCACTTCTCGGTGCACACGTTCTTTGAGTTGGCTAAGGAAGTGGGTGGTTTCCTGTGGAGGTTGCCATTGAGGATTGGTGATGGCAAAGTGCATGAGAGAGAGCTCCGTCTTCCCATCCTCTGCCTGCTGGTAGATGGAGGCTTCGGTCTTCCCCTCAGACATCCACTGCGGAAGAGGAGCAAAACTGTTTACTCATGCTGTGTGCTGGTATTTTCTAGAGCTATTTTGTAGAAATAGACTAGTCTGTTAGTCTCTTATTAGGTATTGTATATTCATAATATAGATTTATAAGCATAGGGGACTTAATACCTGAAAAAATAATTCCAGAAGAAGATATTAAAGTGCGTATGACAATTCATGCCTTTCAAATGATGACTTTGTTTTGATGGGATAGTACTTGTATTAAATGTTTATGATAGTTTTACACCAGAATGCAGGGATAATTTATGCACAAGGAACACATTTTCTTCAGCAATTTAAACATTAATTTAAGATAATAAAAGAACTGTCATATAATATCTACTGTCTAAATTTAAAAAGCTTTGACTTTTGTTTACTGTATGGTTGTTAGGTTAGATGGCATTTCCTCTATGTATGTTAAGATATAAAGTTATAAACGTCACCAAAATTGGAAAAGCAAGGAAAAACTAGGTAGGATAAATGTTAAAATGATATGTAATAAATAAATGTAACATAAAATTTTTTTTTAATCAAATAACCAAGCAAAATGTGGGCTCTAAAAAGTATACATTGGGAATAGTGTGTCAGTCATCCATTAGAAAGGGCTCTAGCACACAGAGAGGTATACCAGCTCTCTTCCACTCTTACAAATTAAGTCCATAAAAAAGCAATTAAATGTATTCCCATTATAGCATTAGCATTATCTTCTTACCGCCGGGTGTCCATGCTGTCTAATGTCCATCTGAGCGAATGAGCAGGTGTCCCCCACCCCCACCACCTCCACAGTGAAGTTTCGGAAGAAGTCGATGATCTCCAGGGACTTCCTCCTCAGGCAGAAGATCAGGATGATGGGGGTCACCACAGGGCTCAGCAGCTCCTCAAGGATCAGGACCTGCACAGATGAGACGATTAGTAGAACTTCAAACTGCAAAATTGTTGAAATTGGTTAACAAGCAAGAAAGCATTATTAAAGAAGACATATTGTGCTTCAGTTTTCTGTATAGTTAAAGGGCCCATATTACACTATTTTCTGATTTGTGCTGTAATGCTTCTTCATCAAAAACATACCTGGACTTGTATTTGTTCCATTCACACATGTTTAAGAGCACTATCGCCCAGAGACACTTACCACAGAGGGAGGGGTAGCTAAATAAATAATATGCTTATATAATGTTGTCTGGTGAATATGTGATCCTTACCGCTTTGTACTGGAAGAGCTGTGAAAACTGGTCGCGGGTTTCCGAGCGGTGAGCATTGCCCTGCCAGTGATCAGGCATGTAATGAATATGAGCCAGAATCACCCTTAGCAACTGCTCCGGACAAAACACCATGTGCTTATCTGGAATGAACGATCTGGACAAAAAAGAAGCAAATTATTAGCCCCAAAATGTTGCTGTTGTTGACTGTGTGAGGGTTTCAGATTGTGGTTACCTGCAGATGGTGATGCACACCCCGAGTAGGGTTATGGAGGAGAGGACATGTTCCACTGCTAGAACATCTTCATCGTAGATAGTCAGGGCGATGAGCACAGCCAGGACAGAGCCGGCAAAGAACGCCACATTTTTGGCCAGGACGGTCAATAACGGTGACAGGAAACAGTTCATATACTTGGAGGCAGCCTGATAGATATTAAAAAAATATATAATCATTTACAGTGTTCCAACTCTTTTTCAGTAACAAAATTAAAAAAGTTTTCCATGATTTTTTCATGACCTAAAGTGAACTTTCAATGACTTTACCACACCCTACATGTGTACAATTTAGCATTAGCCAACTCTGAAATATTAACCCTCCCCATCCCCCAGTGACCGAGCCAGTGGCAGGGCGATAGAGACAACTTCCCCATCATGAGTCACATTCATGCTGGATCGGCTTGCGCATACATTCGGAAATAATCATAATAGTCTAATGAGAACTTAACAGAACGCTGTAGTTGTGTCAAACAGACTAAAATTCCATGACTTTTCCAGGCCTGGAAAATGACATTTTCAAGTTCCATGACTTTTCCAGGATTTCCATGACTATGGGAGCCCTGTATTTCTCTCAAAAGTTGACTATTTAACTGGTGGGGGTCCATCAGCTGTTGTTTCTATAGATGTGCCATTGTTCTGCCTGAAATTGGAATTTTATTAAATTACAGGTAATTTTATAGCTCAAAAAACAGTGATTCTGACTGTGAGCAAGGTTGTTTCTCCACAGACCTGACCTGTAACTTGGTCTGGTTTGTTCTCCGTAAAGATAGAAACGTTTAATAATCATGGCGAAAAGCATTTGACAGACCCTCCTCCTTACAAAATGCCCCTTTATTACCACATAAGAACGAATAGAATTTACTAAAATAATTTATTTCAGAACTATTTATAAAGCATTGATTTGTGTGATACCTTTAGGTCATAAATAAGCCAGTTTTAAAGAAAATGTGTCATATTATCAGTACACCGATTGCTATATAACGTTAAGTTAAATAGAGAAACACAGTCTGGTAGTTAACAGGGAAACCAAATAACCAATCAAGTAAAATGGCCACAATGGGAATCTTTTGTACTGACCTTGTATCCTTTATTGAGGCGTGACATGAGCTCGTGGTCCAGCTCATTGAAGTGTCGCAGATAGCATCTCCCATACAGAGACCAGCAGCGGGCCCCCAGAGACCCCGGCTCCCGTTTGATCACCTCAACATAAAATGGGAACACTTAAAAACATATATTATGAAATCTTGTGGCTTTAATTCAATTTTAAGTATTAGTGTGGTCACCTTGGGATAAATATTTCACAATTTCTAACTTAAAACAATATTTACATAATACACAAAATACACTTTATAAACTGCACATCAGTTTCCTGATGTGCAGGCTAATATAGCCATCTGTTTGTTGTGAACACAATTTGACTGCAGAACAAATCTGTGATGTTTTATGGACTTAAAAACTGCACAGGAGATAACAATCGAACTGAGGATTTTAGTACTCAAAGAAGACAACTTTGGATTGATGGAATAATATAACAAGCCTGAATTAAAAAAATACAACTCCAGGGATGTTTTTGTTGAGGGAACAATATAGCATGGTTAAAAGCTCAAGTCCACTGTTCATGTATCCTTTAGAGAGTGTTAAGTGTACATTAGTACTTACCTCTGTATAGCTGAAGAAGGCATAAAGAATCTGCCACACCAGGATGACAGGGCAGAGTAATAAATTGGCGATGCCAATCCACAGGATACGAGATGCTAGCTTGTCCGCTAGGTCATGCCTGTTTCCTCCTCTCTTATACTCAGGCTTCAAGCTCCACTCATTCTCAAACAGAGAACCTATACAACATACAGTAGATTCACAATTTATAGATTGTTTTGACTATATAAACTCAATATTGACATGTATAGAATGATTAAAGGTGCATTTTGTAAGTTTTCAGGCAGAGTGAAAACACTTTGCCCGGAATGTTCCACAGTATAGCATCAGTTTTAATTGTTAAGTGTTTTAACTTATCTAAAATCATTTAATTCTTACAGTTTAAAGGATTGTCAGTCCACAGATCTGACCTGTAACATAACCTGATTATGTCACTTGAATGTTTCTATGGAGAAGTCATACTGTGTAATAGTCTACATAAAGAAGCACTATCTCCATGGAGACCGCAGCTGGTGGTAGACCTTTCATCAGAAAAGTTATGTAATGCAACTTTAAAAACATATGCATTTTTAGTTTAGCTGTGCATTATTCTGATACAAACCTGGTCCCCAAAAGAAGATGAGCTCAAAGTTATACTTGAGTCCTCTGGTGTAGAACACATACTCCCCAAGGACAGGAAGCTGAAATTTCACTGGCAGAAGCGACTTGTTCACCATGGCAACCTAAAAACAGACAATAGAAGACTGAAACAACTTCTATTGATTCAGTACTTCATAACTACATTTTGTGGCAGTACGCACCATATAATTTTTAAATCGTAGAATGCGATGATAAACATCCAACTCGGATAATTCTTTCTTATGGATGCAGATCTGGTGTTCCTTTTGTATTTCCACTATTCTAGCTTGGACCTCCTGCCATGTTGCATAAGGAAGTTCCGACTGCAACAATAACAAAAGAATCAGTACCAAGTACAAAAAAAAATAATCAGTCATTTAATATTAGGTCTTACCATGCTCATTTTAAGGGCATTTCTATAAAAAGAGCGGATCTCCCAGTAGCAGCACACATTGTAGATAAACTTCACCAGGCGATGCAACCAAAACACTCCAGAGATTGTAAGAACAAATATTACAAAAGCATTGTCCCTTATTCTGCAAAGGAAAAACATATTCATAATGAGACAAAGATTTACTAGAATCAACCAAAAGTGAAATTAGTGAATACAGAATAGTGATGCTCAAACTAGTATTGAAAATAGATTGAGCAGGCATTGATACTAAAAAAGTCACATTCACAGGACAGAAGTGAACCTTTCCTGAATAACTTTAGAACAGGAGTCTCCAGCCTGTAGCTCGGGATCTAATTGTAGCTCTCCACCCCCATCCAAGTAGTTAGCCAAAGGATTTCTGAATTATACATGGTGTGTTGATTTAGTCAAATCTGATGAACTGCCAATGTAAATATATCATTTGATTTGGATGACTAACATTGTGAACAAATAAATGGATAAAGCTTTATGTTTCCTATTATGCACAATTTCTTGTGACAGCTAAAATTTGTAGCTGTTTGGAATTTTCTTTTTGTAAAGATGACTAAGCGGAATAAAAAGATTGGAGAGGATGACTAACATTGTGAACAAATAAATGACTCTCCTGCCTCAGGCTATGGAACTATGGAACCTACCTGAATGACTGATGGATTACACAGATATAAGACCACATGGCAATATAAAAAAGTACTATGATTTATTGTTTAATGACATTCTACTGTCTAAATAAAGACGGCTAGTTTGCACACTACAAAATGTGCTTACCGAGCGGTGCAGACATCCACTGGTATAAAAGCATCAGGCAGCGTCACTTTAGATGAGTCTGTGTGATTTACAAACTTGTTGGCAAACAGAATGTCATAGTCCACACAGTTGGTGAGGAACACAGTAAAGGCGACCACAAACAGTAACTGACTGAAAGATAAAAGGTAAAAGAAAATGTAAGAAGCAGTGGATATCCAACAGCTGAAGACATTTTCGGTCTTCTAAAAAGATCTTCTGCCGATCAATAGTCGACTGAAAGGGGGTGTGTCAAAAGCTCTCACCACTATTAAGTATCCCTCTGTAGCTGACCCAAACTGTATTCACAATTAGTATAGTAGTTGTAGTGGTAGTAGTAGTAGGGGTGTGCAAAAATACTGACATATTGATATATCATGATACTAAATTTGGGAGTATCATGTCATTATTGAGGGCTGCTGTTTTTTGCTATTTTTTGCTTTTAGCTATTATTTTTGCTTATTTAGTGGAAGGAAACTTGTTTAGGAATATCATGTGCAATATATCGATAATCACGTATTGCTATACTGCAATATTATCGTATTGTGAGCCATGTATTGTGTATTGTATCAAATCACGAGGGACCCTTTGATTCCCAGCTCTATTCACAAGAATACACCTGCTGTTGTCCCATATAAATTCATAGAATCTGACAAAAAATAATAAGTCAGCTAATACAAATTTTGGTTGACAAAGACACTATCGACCGATTAATCGAATAAACAAAGACAGCTCTAATATCAGAAGTTATGTATGTTTAGAACTTACACCAGCTCAAAGATCTCCCCCAGCAGCATACATGTGAAACCATTCTTCTGGTGTAGCTTATAGACGTGCACAATGTCAAGGAGTACAACAATATTCAATCAGCTAAGACAATAATGGGACATTTACATATCCACGGGTGCAATGATAGAAGAAGACAACTATTTATAGATATTGCAGAAATATGATGGTTTTCTTATATGGAGCTGCATTTCTAAAAAGTAATGAAGGATATTCTCTGAAAAAAGAGGTCCAGGTTTTCGATGTGGTGCCATTGGGCTGTAAATACAAAACAAAAGTAGAGTCATCTACAAACAACTAAAACACAAGCTGTGCCATAGTGTCACTTAGGCCTGTCATAATAACAGATTTTGAAGTATAATATATCGCTACAGAGAAGTATTACAAAGTACAATAATACTGAAACTAAGTGATCCATATCGTAATAAAAGTGACCATCAATAAATAACTGGCACAATTAAGACAACACTTTGTGTAAATTCTGATCTATAAAGTGTCATACATTCTAACTATTATATAGGCACTGTTACAGTTTTTTCAGTTACAATTTCTATACTATGGCTTTAAGAATCTGCTGGTACCCCATATCGACCGATACCAGTGTAGAGACTGAAAACAGCATTCATTTACTATTAAAAAAAAACGGACAAAACTGATCCAAATGTGTTACATAGCTGTTATTTATCTCTCAACTAACTACAGAATAGCTTTCAAATAAAAGTTCTAACATTATGGTTGATATTTGATTGAATACATTTTTCAGTATCAGCACCAGTATTGGATCAGTATTGCTGTATCCTTCCTAAATATTCAACCAATTTCAGCTCATATATTGAATTTGATAGAGTGATTATGGTGACAGGCCTACTTACACTTGACCCCTTCGGGCACATGCATGAGCAGGTTCTCCTCTCCAGGAGGAGAGTCGCTGTAGGACGCCTCCAGGCGCTGGTACTCTGTGTCAAAGTGAGCCATAGTGACCACAACTCCAGCCTCATCAGACCCAAAGCTCTGCTACACACTGAGACCGGGAGGGGAGAGAATGTTTAAGAAAAGGGCGCTACTGTCATGATACTACATTTCAAACCTGATTTCAGTACTAAGAAACACATTAGATACTACAAAGATAAATAAAAATGCTCTTTCTGTGGACAACAGAATCTGATTTTCAACATGTAGTAATGTCATATATCTGTATACTAGTCTATGCAGCCTTATACTTGTTCTTCTGATACAACAAAAGATCATAAAATTGTTGAGGAAAGATTAATTTCTGTCCTGTGACTTTTTTACTAACAATATTTCCTCAAATGAGTAACTAGTTTTGCAGTTTTAGTAATGATTTAGTACTGATACTTATGACACTAAACATACAATTCTACTTCTCTGTGAACAATGCAAAATCAACACTGGTCAAAAATTAAGAACAAGCTGTCCTGTGCTAGTCTCATTTAGTTCTGGTCTAGTTAGGGTTTAGGTCCAGATTTAGTCCCAATTCAGCAACAATTAGATGTGGTGATGGTGGAAGTGTTTATGAACCTTTAAGCTTTGGCTGGAATATTCCACAGTACAGCAGACTGTATCGAAAATTTGTATTTTTAAAATAAAGTGTGATCAAACATAACTTTTGCAATAACAATTCTAAGTTAGTTCAGAGTCAGTTTAGAAGTAATGATAGTGCATGATCATGATTTTTTACTGACAAAGCAATACAAGTAGTTTAAAGGGCAGGCTACTGTACTACTCGTTCTACATGTGACTATGGATCATTTAGGATCACTGGTTATTACATACAACTGTTATGATGTAATGACAGAAGCATGAAAAACTAAAAACCACATTATTGTCTCAGGAAATGGAGTAGACTGTACCTCCATTGCCTTGATCCAGTCCTTCTGTTTACAACATCTCCAGCTGAAAACACGGAAGAGAGAGTTACACATTTGTCTATATAATTTACAGTTTGGGAACCATCGAACATTACAATACCAAATATATGTAAATGTTTGTACAGGGCATGGGAGACAGAGGAGGAATGCAGAGCTACCTGATTGAGGTGTTGTTGTCTCGGCTTGACAGCAGCAGCACAGAGGCCTCTCCCCAAAACATGTCAAATATCACCTCCCTCCGTTTGTGAAGATTTGACCACGTGTAAAACCATAAAAATAACGCAAATGTGCCAGGACAAGATATTTCGTTTCGTTTCAAAGCTAAACGTTGGCGCTTTCCGTTTCGATACGCAGGTCTAGGTTTAGCCCACCTCACCGTGTGGCGTCTGTCAAGATGGTGGGAGTGGCGCGAGAAGTGCCCAATCGGGAAACGGCTTTACGGACAGCAGCCAATCAGAGCACGAAGGAGGCGGGTTAAGCAATGTTTTGACCAGAGCGCCCGCCCCCTCCAGCCGCCATGATGATTCACAGGACGCGCTCTGATGCGGTGCGATGGCGCCATCTGCTGGACACTTTCGATTTAGTCACTTTAGAAGCTGACTCAAAACAAGAATGAAACTGAGGAAGAACCGAGTAAGTACAATCTGATTTTGCACAATCACTGCTGATAATAATGTGGAGTCATCCCCTGAGAGTAATCTATTCCTTGTACTTATTTAAATGCATGGCAAGTTTTCATGTTTGTCTAATTAGTAAAAATGACTGTAGGGCTATGTATGCTTTTTTTTGTTTGTTTTTAGTTTGTTTTTTAAGCTGTATTTTAAATGGGCCATTTTATTAAGTATTTGCACACTGCTACCCGTTGTCGCTTTGCCTCTTCCCAGGGAAAATGTATCTAAATCTAGTCTGAGCAATACATTTAGTGTATAATATCCCTGTGAATTAAATAAATAATTAAGATAACCATTGTTTGTCCCACAATGGGGAAATTCAATTGTTGCAACACACTGTTTAAAGGTCCTATATTACACAATATTGACTCTCGTGAGCTTTAAACCATGTTATAATGTTGTTGGGTTCTGTTTCATTCACAGGTTTGATCCCTTTGTTATTAGTTTATCTACATCTCCAAAGTAAAAAATGCTCTGTTCCACTTTCTGATGTCATATAGTTTTAATTTTCAAGTTAACAGCTACTTTTTAGTTTTTGGATGAAATTATGAAAATAGTGGGCAGAAAATTATCAAAAAAATATTCTATTGTAGGTGTGTGGAGTTTCAAAATGCTTCCTGTATTACCACATGACATCACAAGGTAGAATAGAGTGTTTTCCATTTAAGAGAATAACTATATGGAGGATTTGTGTGTTAAATATGTGTGAATGATGAGGAAACAAAATTATAACAGATACGAAAATAGCGTAATGTTAACCTTATTTTTATTTTTTTGTGATATATCGCAGAAATCGTGTGCAATATATTGATCATCACATGTATCGTAAAAATGTGATAAGATTTTATGAAATCGTGTGGGACCCTGTGATTCCTGCAGCCATAATTACCACATTTGGGGCTATAAATATTGTCCATATTGTAGTCTATATAACATATAACATAATTTGGACAACGTTTGAATTTTCATTTTGATGAGTATGTCAGTATGCATTCTTCTATTGTATGGGTTTACACTGTACACAGAATGAGAGGGGTCTTTAAAAGGATTGTGTATAATCATGTTATTACTGATCTGGCTAATGGAATCTCCTCTGATAGGCTTAGCTTCATTTGGTTTAATCCAGTGAACAAGGCTGTCCCTCCAACACAAGAATATGCACATGCTCACGTTTTCATTTCAACATTTCTTACGGCTAATAATATGTGAGTTAGCATTCAAGTGGGTGCCTGGCTGCGCGGATGACCTCATGTCTGCAGGGAAGGGGCTCTCCTTTGGGTGCTATTGTCCCGTACGCTGCTGCCGCTGTAACTAGAGGGTGGAGGGTGGAGGGTGAAGGGGAGGGTCCGGTTGGGGGAAGGGAGGGGGTTCAGTTGTGGAGCGAAATCCAAATGAAGTCATCTCTCCAGACGCTGTTAATTGAACAAACCCCATTGGGAAATAGAAAATAATTAACAAAAAAAAAATCAATGATTGAGTTAAGGTAGTGTTATGTCTATACAAGATTATATTTATCTGGGTGTTAAAAGGTTGGAATATTGGTTTTGTGTCATTTAACTGTTTAGGCTTAATGGAAGAATAAATAAAGAATCCAGGTTCTGTAATACAATGGGTCCAGTGGAGGTGTATGGGCTCCTCTTCACTGAGATACTGCTTGGCCTGGAAAGTACCACAGAATGGCATTAAAATTATATATTATTCCATTACATTATTTTATGTCTCAAAAATATACCTTAAAAAAGCAGTCTGAGGGTGAAAATGGGTTCCTCCCCACAGATCTGGCCCGTAAGTAACCTGCATGTCATCATTACATTTACATTATTACATTACATCTTTATTAACAGGCTTCATGATTTTTTTTTTTAACCAAAGCTGGGTTTAAAGAGCCTGTATTACGCTATTTTCTGATCTATGTTATAATGTTTCCTACATACCTGGAGGTGCATAAACTTTGTGTATTTACACCAAGTTATTGTCTCAAATAGAAAACACCTTGTGATATCATGTCCTTTTAAGTGCAATACACCTTCACTAGAATCATTTTGGTGATTTCAGCCTTGGAATTGCCAATCTCTGCTTAACAAAAGGTAAAAGGAATAGCTGTTAACTTGAAAACTACGCAGCAAAAAGTGGAGTGTTAAACTTGACTCTCACAGAATCAGTTTTAGCATTTTCTCAGGGTTTATGTGAGTCCACTCTGTTCAAGAGTTAATATAACATTTTTGGGGATGTTAATTAGGTAACACTGTACCAAAGTTCCTATTTAACTCCGAAATCAAGAGTTATATTAAAATTTTGAGAATAAACAGATAACTCTTTGTAGGGTTATCTTGATTTAGCTAAACAACACACAGACATGTTTTATTTTTACACTTTATTTTCATTAATTTGCAATGAAATTATGTACAAAACTGGTTTAAACTGGTGTTCTCTGGCAGTAGTTTGAAGTGGTGGGATGTGCCAAATTAACACTAAGGGAAGTTGAATTAACACTAGGGGAAATTAATTAAGTGCAACCTTAGCAAATAACCCCAACTCAAATCCCCATTTAACTTTCAAATAGTTAAAATAACACTTTTTTGTGTTAAAAAAGAACACTGAAATATTTTACCCTGAAATGTTAACCCTCAAGTTTGCTGTGTACTACTACATGGTATCATAAGGTGGAACGTGCTCATGTTTTGCTTTTACCGGTGTCTGTCGTCTTTAGTGTGTCCTCTCAGAGCGTCCTAAACATGTAGTGCATACAAAGGACAATAGGACTGGACTGTGGAGCCGTAAAAGACGACGGATTTACAGCTTCACTGCACCCATAAAACTGATAGTGTGTGACATTATGACGGATGGGAATCAGTAATGCAACAGATGATGTGCACACACCAGTAGATTAGTTCAAGTACAAAGAGAAGACAGCTATTTATTTAGGGTTTGTATATATTCTTTATTTAATGCAATATATATTTAAGTATTTCTTCTAAAAGGTAATATTTAATTTTCTATGACATTTATACAAGGGTGTGTTTACATTTGTCTCAGTTTAATCCGAGTTTGAGCTGGGTGTAGTCCTAATTTAGAGTTTGGTCCTGGTCTAATCCTGGTCTAGTCCTGGTCTAGTTTTGGTCTAGTTTTGGTCTAGTCCTGGTTTTGTTCTTCATTTTAGTCCTATTTCTGGTGTAGACAGTGAATGCAACCTCTGAGTATATTTGTTCACTATAATTCATTCAATTCCCGCTACAGGCCATCAAAGCAAACTGTTGTGTCCTTGGGCAAGACACTTCAGCCACCTTACCTGTATGAACAACAGCCATTCATCAGAGTAGTTAAGCAAAAAGGTCCTGAGTTTGATTCCCAGTTCGTGTGGAGTTTGCAAGTTCTCTCTGGGTAGGTTTTCAGCGACTTTCCCATTAGACAAAACATAGAACAGGAATGTAAATAAAATCGTGCAAAGGACTTTAAACGTCTTATATTACGCAAAATTGACTCTTGTGAGCTTTTTGCTTTGCTGTTACCTGCTCAAGAAACATACCTGGAGTTGTGTTTTGTTTCATTCACACGTTTCTTTAGTCTGTCCACATCTGCAGAGCTCAAAATGCTCTGTTCCACCTTATGATGTCATTAACTGCTCCTTTTACCTTTAGTTCAATAGAGATTGGCGATGCTTAAACTGTTTGCATTGGTCCAGAGTTATTCCTCACTTCTTAACGTATTCCTAACATTCTAATTATTCACCTAGATGAGTTTATGAGCGCTTTTCACAACTCTCAGTAGCTGGAGTTTTGCCGTTACTGTACAGCTAACAGCAACTAGCATGCTAACATACACTTCCTGACTCTTAAACACAAAAGAGTTTTATGATAATTAGATGCAGTACACAGTGGACTTATTTTGACCTCAAGAAAATCATGCACGGGCCCTTTAACCCTGAGTTTTCGTGGTAATGCAAAGTGAATATTGCTTGTGTATTTGTGTGTGTATGTGTGTATGTGTGTATATATGCATGTGTGAGTCCATGTGTTAGCTGAGAAGTCCTCTGTGGTCAAAGCCTTTTAGTCCTGTAATTACCAGCAGCCCCCCGCCCCCATAGCGCCCCCTGCTTCTCCCCCAGGGACCGTCCACATGTGAGCTGTCTGCACCATTGACTTTGTTTGTCCTGGGCAGACTAATGCATGTGGGCTGCAGAGATGGTATCCTGGAAGTCCATCAGCTGTACTGGTAAAATGATGAGTATTATTTTATTTTTTATGTTTTATTCAAATTTTCCATTTAATTTATTGTTTTTTAAAGTTCCAATATTACACAACATTGACTCTTATGAGGTTTAAGCCAAGTTAGAGAAGTTATGTTTTGTTTCATTCACACATGTTTGAGTTATCCTTATTATTAGTCTGTCTGCATCTCCAGATCTCAAAATGTTCCACCTCGTGATGTCATGAAGCAGTAGTTTTCAAGTTATCAGCTACCTAGAGATTTTCAATTCGAGAGCTGAAATCATCCAAATGATTCTAGTGCAGGTGTATAAAGTTTAAAAACACAGTGCAGCACATGACATCATAAGGTGGAACAGAGTGTTTTCTGCCTGAGGGAATATGCAGGGTTTACAACTTAAGGTATGTTTTTGATAAGGAAACAACATCATAACAGAGATTAGAAAATAGTGTGGGCCTTTAATCTGCTCTTTTTGTATTGATTGAACAAAATGGACCTGGACTTTTTTCATAACATATTCTTGAGACTCGTGATACTCTTGATCTATAGTTTAGAGTGGGTTGTGTGTTGAAGCTGTGCCCTCATCCTTATAATCGTTCATAAAGCCACATTCCTATTAAAAATTCCACATCTGATACTGTACTTCCTGTCTTTGTTATTAGACCCATCCTCACACACACTGTTCCCATAACCCATCTCTTCACAGCCTGCAGACAGTCTGGGCACTAACTTACAGTGCAGTTCTTTTTTTCTTTCAGAAGATGCATGTGGCTTCAAATCTGTTGCTTAAGTGTTCTTCCAAATATTGAAATGATTGAAATAATTTTTGTGGGGATATTCCCCAAAATACATTCCACACTGGGGATATTCCCCAAAATACATAAAGTCATAAGATTCAAGACTTCCTGTGTGCCGCTCACAAACAGTCATGTTACTGCACTGACATTTCCTTGGGCAACAAAACTTATCTAACTTCTAACTAAGAGATTAATTTGGGTATACCAGTATTATTTCCAGATAAAAGTTCATTTTAACAGACCAGTGTGTTGTTAACACATATCTTGACGTGTTTCAAATGCCTTCTGTATCCATTTTAAGAAGGGCCATGTGATGTTACAGTGATGTGTCTTCTGGCTGATTTACACAGATTTTGGCTCATTCTCTTATCTGCATTCGTGGGGGAAGAGAGGATCTGACAAACATTGATTGCCTTAATCTAATATTTGACAGATTCACTCTATTAAGATCCACCCACAGGACAGTAAACAGGGATGAGGGGGCTTATCAACTTTCAAGGAGCTGTGATGCTGTCCTGGAGAAGTGGGACTGCAGATCTGTGTAAATCAACATGTGGCAAATGGTGGTGAGACAGATCACTGTAACATCGCTTGAATCTTCTGTTTAAAGATGCTGAAAATATTTGAAAGATGTCAAGGTGTAAACAACTCACTGGTCTGTTAAAAAGAACCTTTATTTGGAAACAAAACATATATGTTCTGTGCTTCTTATGTTGTAAATGATTGTCTTCATAGAGAAATGTATGTGTCAGGACTAGTGGGCAGCTGCAGTAAGTAAACAGGGAACTATCTCCAAACGGCCGAGGTCAGAACTTCTTTTCAAACTATGGGATAAAATGCAATCTCCACACAGAGAAACCCCACTTGGCCCAGGACACTAAACAAAGACCCTGAAGTTAAGAGGTAAGTGCCAGTGAGCCACCGTGCCTGATGCTTTAGGGAAGAGCCCATTATTGTGAAATGGCAGCCGCATATAGTACCATACAAGGTCTGAGGAGGTACAACATGG
>KN498089.1:26560-47679 GCA_000787155.1 Scartelaos histophorus | reverse complement strand
AAGGCAAGTAAGAACTAATGGAAACGGGATGACTGAGTAATACCAAGCTGATAGTGCAAAACATATAGAACATATATTCAGATGGTTCTTTAGTTTTAATATACACTTTTACTAGTATGAATTCAAAACTCTTACAGACAAAACAACTGTACTTGCCTGGGGCTGTTTTCCTCCCCTGTCTCTGTGATGAAGATGAAACACAGCGCTTTATAATACCTTCACTATCACGGCAGATGGGTGCAGGGGCCTCTATAGCTCTAGGCCTGCTCTGTACAATAGGCCCCCTCCCCAAGAGACTACTCCCTCTCCCCCTGCACAAGGCTGAACTCCTCCACAGCACCTGGCAACCCAATCAGCCCAAAGCAACACCACCCCAATTCACTTAACCCACCAAAAACATCTCACATCTCTAGGGAATTCTATAAGTTGTATTTTTTTTTTAAGAATTAAAAAAAGACTATGACCAAACAACAGTGACATCATTCATTTTATTTTATTCACACTGAATAACACTATACTTTACAAAGATGTGAGTCTGGTCACTGGTGAATCTACCAGTTTAGATGGGCGTGATTGACAAATGGATTAGCCAATCAGAGAAACTCATGGCCTGTCCATATTAAAGCAAATATGTCTGCTTATCCGGAAGGAAATACAGAACAAATATCACAGAGCTCTTTTGTTTAACGTTTGTTAATGCTTGACTTAAGATGCAATGGAGAGCAGAGACATATCAGCCCAGACTTACCAGGCAACAAGTGCGAAGACAGTTTTTTAAAATGAAAAAGTTAAGTTAACGCCTCACACTTTACAGAGCTTTAAAGGCTTTTCAACGTATTTCAAAGAGCTACAGTATAGTCATTATTCATTCTTTTCATACTCGGTGTGGCTCCACAAACTACCACCTGCACTCACACACTCAATCACTGGGTGAAGTGTCTTGCCTAAGAACACAATGATAGAACTTGGTTTGACATAAACAGCCAGATAAAAAGTCATATGAGGTTTTTGGACAATAGATTGAAGATTCATTTTGCTATTAAAGTTGTCATGATTATCGATTAACTTGATCATCTTGACGTCCTAATCATGTGTTGCTGTTTTGAATTCTTTGGATCATTTTTCAGCTCATAGTTCAAATGGTGGTAACTTTTCCCTTATTCTTAGCCCTGTCCTGAAACCATAAAACCATAGGACTCCAGCAGAGATCATATAGGAATTCTAACCCTGGATCATGTCTTCTTTGTGTGGATGGAGAGTTCGGCTGACAGCGCGTGCCCCAAGGCTAAAATAGTGATCAGATTATTTTCACAAGGGATTTCATTGCGGCTGTGGAAGTGGTTTTAGTTACTCCAGGAAGTCCATACCAAGAGATCTCAAAAGAATCCGGTATAATAACAAGTACCCATATATCTTTTTTTGCCAAATTTTTCAGAAATCAATACAATTCAAGTTTGATTTACAATTTAGATTAAAGATAAGAGGGGGTTTGGCAAAAAGTTTTGGAAGCAGATGGTAACCGGCTCAAATCAAGTTCAATTCCATCAGTTATCGAGCCGTTTCTGTGCAGTAATGTACAGTACCTGCTTGCGGTGAGGCACAAAAATCTACCTTTACTAACAAACTTTTAATAACCCTTTTACGCGGTACATTTATCATTCAGTCAGTGTTATAAACTATTTCTGTGGTAGGAGTTGCTTTGAGGCAGGCTGACAGAGACACGACTACCTATATGTGACTTGCCCAAAGACGCAGTGACAGAAGAAGAGATAGAACCTTCAAACTTGAGAAAACATCAACTGTTCCAACACCACAATCTGACCAGTATGACTAAACTGACAATGACATCATGAGAAGAAAATGGCTGACTTCCTGCCTCAGTCCAGTCCATGTTATTTACACTAATTATACAGTACGAGTGGTTCACCACATGCACCATAATTGTCCCTGGTGCAGTGGGCAGACTGGGTTCTGCCAGCTTTGTTTATGCAGAGAGAACTTCTGTGTTTATTTTATGTCATTGCATTGTTAGGAATTATGTCATTCTTGAAAAGTCATGCTCTGCTACAGTGTAAAAACCATGAAATGATCCTATTTTTGAAGACTTCACCAGTGCAAATGTTAAATGCATTTATAACATCATAGCAGACTAAAGCAGCGGATGCCACCAGGACAAGTTACAGATCTGTGTAGAAAGTTTAAAACCATACCGTGGGCAAACAGCATTTCTATGGAGACAGACACTAGTGCATCGTGTCTGTCTCCATAGAAATGCTACTGAACATACCAAAATGACAAAAGCAGCTTAGAAATAACAGCATGGAACCACAAATTGGGCATATAAATTAATTTATTCAACTGTTTTCAGTTGGACTGTAGTAAAGAAGGAGTCCAAAAGCAAAGCTATTGATTTAATGCTCTATCTACACTGCACCTGGATTTATCTAAGTGCTCTGATCTGGGGTTGGTGCAGTTGGTCAGGTGGAGGTTCAGCAACAGTTTGTGCTCAAAGACTGAGGTCAGCTGAAGATATTGAATGACCAGGTTATTCCATCAATGGATTTTCTTTTCCCTGATGGCTCGGGCATATTCCAAGAGGACAATGCCAGGGCTCATCGAGCTCTGATTGTGAAAGAGGAGGATCAGGGTGCACGAGACGTCATTTTCGCACTTGGATCGGCCACCAGAGAGTCCAGACCTTCACCTCATTGAGAATCTTTGGGATGTGCAGGAGAAGCTTTGCTCAGCGCTCACACTCGACCATCATCAGTGCAAGATCCTGGTGAAAAATGAATGCAACACTGGATGGAAATAAATCTTGTGACATGAAGCTTATGGAAACAATGTCACAGCGAATGCATAATCAAAGCCAATGAAATATAAGAGTGTGTGACCTTGGTGGCGACTTTTTTTTGGTCGGGCAGTGTACAATCCTACTGTCATGAGTTTTGAGTAATGACCATAGTTGAGGTCAGAGATAGGACGAGGAGCTCAGTCTTACAGGAGGAGCTTGGAGATACCTGCTGGACATCTCCTTGCAGAGGTGTTCCAGGCACGTGCCACTGGAGGTCCTGGGGATCACTCTGGAGGAATGCCTCAGATCCTCCTGGAGGAGCCGGAGGAAACGTCTGTGGAAAGGGAAGTCTGGGATTCGCTCCTCCATGACCTGGCCCCTGATAAAGCAGAAAATGAATGCAAATGGATGTAAAAGGGTGGAGAGTAAATTTTTTTATTGCTCAGAAATACTTTGCAAGACATGTAATCTTACAGTGAGCGACTCCCCTCTCCACTGATCTGACCTGTAACTTCACCTCACAGTGCCACTTGCTAATCAACCCTCACACAAACCCTGCATATTTAGACTGAATTTTGCGTAACACAGGACCTTTAACATCCAAAGTCTAAACCACAAGTGTCCCTGTTTCAAATGCTAAAATAAGACCACATAATTTCTTTCGTTACGCGATAATCCGCTTGTCCTCCACCGTTTCCTCTGGGTTCAATCAACAGCAGCACCTGGACCTTAGGGAGGCACGCCACACCACATCACAGCACAGCCGCCCAGATGTCTCCCTCCTGAATCCAACCAACCGCACAAGACCGAACCGAAAACGTCAAAAACACACTGACCTACATCCTCCCCTCCTCTCCACGCGTGTGTGCGTGCGTGTGCGTGTGGGTGGGTGTGTGCCTGGCAGCCCGCAAGAGGAGCGGAGCGCGGTGGGAGCAGGTACCCAGTCCATTGGTGGAGGAGAAGGAAGGCGAAACGAGCCGGTGCGTAAAAGCGACTGGCCCATCCGTTTCTGTCGCCCCGTCGCTCCACTCGAAACGCTTTTGGATGCTACAATCTCAATGAACGCGGCGTGGGGACGTTGTTTTACCCGGGTGTGACGGGACAGCGCGTTCGGACCGGGAGGAGGTGAATGGGAAGGCGGCGGAGGGGACACAGACGGACCGCTACATCTACGACGAAGCGCAGAGGCGATTGCTTTATACAGCGGGGTGAACCTGCGGCATGGAGTCCTTTTTCACGGAGGTAAGCTTTAATGCAAAATAACACAGATAAACGTTTTCTACAGCTCCACATTTTACGCGTAAAAATGGGGAGCGACACGGGGTTGGATGCTGCAGATGCCGGTTTGATTTCCTTAGTCACCTCGCAGGCTCTGGCCCAGGTGTTGTCTAAAAATTCCATCGAGTACCACGCGTCCCACACCCTCAGATCCGCCAATTTTCACGTTTTATTGCGAAATAGCTTTACGCATTCTACGCAAATCGAACGTAAATTGGCCAAACGAGAGCTGACAGGAGTAGCGCAGCTGGATTAACGGCAATCTGTTAACAATATGCTGGTGTTTCTTGTGGCTACATGGGAGTGGGATTGGATCGTGGGGCAGGTGGGTCGCAGCGAGGAACCAGACAGTAAATGGGGAATGGGCCAGGCATTACGCGCTGATAGGAGCACGTTTTGGGGCTAAAAGAGGAGGAAGAGGGGCCTGTGTACTTGGAACGCTGACAGAATGGAGAAAGAAATGATAGTGGTAAAGAGGTGACTAGCTAGCCTCGTTGTAAAATTGCTATATTTGTCACCATTGCGAGTTAGTGCTGCAAAATGAATCGCAATTGAATCGAAATCGCAATATGAATGAACGCACGCAGCAAAAGCAAAGGCTCCAATTTTTTTTTAGCTTAAATTTCCTCCACAAACTACTAAATATTTTGTTTTAATCTGCATAAAGACTAGTTTTTTACTAGTTTGTCCATTCTAGAGGCCTATTTGCAATTTGCTAGTGATGGAACTTTCTGCGTCTTTATGGGATCCGAATCTTTGGGATCTGTTTGTTTCAAAGAGCCGTTCAAAAGTCTGTCTCCATTATGACAGAAGCCAATGTGTTCGTTTTATCTACAAACTAATCACTGAGAGAAATAAAGGAGAAATGAGGCTCAGATTTGTTTTAAATGGTTCAAACGGAGAGCGGAAGTGTGTCCATTGAAATTACGCATAGTTTGAAAAAAAAAAAAAAAAAAAGTTGCACTACCATAAAGCAATTTTAAAAAACAAACGTATTGTTATTATGATGCCAAACATATTTTTGTGTGTAAAAACCTCTCATTAGTGGTGCCTACTCTGCTTCTGTGTTGATTCATGTGTTGGTTCAGTATTAACATGTGTAAAAATGCTTAAAAAAAAAAAAATATCTGGTTCTTTTAAAAAATAAAATCCGGTTCTAAACAGACACTGGTTTGTCTCCATGTAAAATGTTGTTGCTTTGTCTAGAATGTTCCACAGTATAGCTTTAACATATCTATCGCTAGGGAGACAAGCAGTTTAGAGCACTATGCTGCATTACAGGTCAGATCTATGGAGAGGCATCCCCATTCACAAAAGGAATTACTGTATTTTTGATCAATACAAACACCCGTAATGAATAAACGCTAGATGGATATGTTTAATGTCATGCCAAGCAATAACATCTCCATGGAAACAAACAGGTAGTGGACACTCTACTAGAAAAGCTCCGCAGTGCACCTTTAAGGAACTGTTCAAAAGAGCCGACTGGTTCACAAACACTATTCTTAATTCATCTGGACCCGTTTAAGATGCAAACTTTAAATAAATCCCATTACTACAACAAAAAATGGAACTCAAAACAACACAATTAAGACATTTTTCCCAAACCGTACCCCCACTGCATGTCCTTGTAGGCCTGTGTAATTACTATAGTACTGTATATTAGTAAGACACCGTTCCATCTGTCAGTTTTGCTAAGTGCTGATTCGTGTCCACATGGTCCCCTCTCGTTCGCAGTTTCCGCCCCTTCCATACAAGCTCCTTACCCCCCCTCCCCCAGTTAATCTGATATGGCTTTAAATGTCTCTCGTTTACGACCAGCAGGCTATATGATGTCAGCCCATTTCGCGTTGCAGCTAAAGTCCGTTTTGGTCCAAATTCAGAACTTGTACGTCGAAGGATCTCCAGCATATTGCACTATTTTTTCGGTCTACGTTGTAATGTCGTTTTCTCATCACAAACATACTTAGAGTTGCGTTTCATCGTCTGTTTCATTCACACAAACTCTGCATATTTGGGCTGTGCTCATGTCTCAAATGGAAAACACCACATTGTGCGATACAGGAAGTGCTTCACTGTGTTTTCGAACTACATACACCTTCACTTCAGCTCTAGAATTGCCGATCTTTACTGAATTAAAGGTAAAAAGTAGATGTTAACTTGAAAACTGCATGACATCACAAGTTGGAACAGAGCATTTTAAGTTTTGGAGATGTAGAGGCTGACAGACTAATAAACCAGGGCTACTCCCTAACCCTAACTCTAAACCTAACAGTAACGTGTGTGAATGAAACAAAACACAGCTCCAGTTATGTTTTTTGGTTGAGTTAACATTATAACATGACTTAAATCTCAATTTAAGTCCATTATGTGTAATATAGGACCTTTAAATTCTCTACAAGCTGTTTTTTTTTTCTATTGGGTGATTTTTGTCTAGAAAGTCAGGAGCATTTTGGTTTTGGAAAGTGAACACGGGTCGCCTGATTCAGTTGTTTAAAGTCGGCGTAACATTGTGTCTAATTGATTTAATGAGCGTTTAATCATGTTTTAACAGTGCTCCCTCATCCTTAGCTTAATCAAAGTTGTATTTCAATTTATTCAGGCATATTTGAATGCTCTTTTTAAGGTTTTTTGCAAGATTTTTTAGGCAATACCGATTTTATCACGATTCATGTGACCTTTGCAGGCTACATTTGAGATCTTCTGAGAATTCACACTTTTGCAATTACTCTGATCCCACTGCCACTTAATCAGATGATTTTAGGTCGATCAATTTATACTTCGAAATGATATTATGCTGGGGGAGTACTGCGTGTATTTCTATGGCAGAATCTTCAGCAGTTACCATGGTGCCACAGTGCACACATTCTCAAACACAGATAACTTTTTAAATTGTCTGAAAAATGCAAAACAGATTTAACGTGTAGGTGTTTGCAACAAAAACATAGAGGGAATTCTTTAACCGCACAAATCGACTCACGAGTATTTCCAGCTAAGTCGTTTTTAGGATCCAACAAAGCTCAGATTAAAGTCTTCAGACAGAGCACACTGATCCGGCCAAGATTTTAAAAGTTATATCAGGTTATTCATCTTGTTTTCAGATTTATTACTGACTTACTACTGAGACTGCTTAAGAGGGACTTTATTTTAAGATAACTTGCCAGGTCAAATGATCTTGCTGCATGGACAATTAATTTCACTATTTTTGAGTCATTTTCTGATAGATTTACTTGTTTATGTATTAATTTTTTTGCAGTGCAGTGCCTGTAGTTGTTATGTCATCAGCTGCAAGTAGGTTAAAGTCAGAAAAAATATCTGTATTTGAGTATAGAGCTGTATTCAAGAGAAAATTTGTGGATCGTAATTTAATGATTTGACCTAAAAAGCAGATCATCGCAGGAATAAGATCACGATTTGATTTTTATCACCTTATTGCCCAGTTTATGACAAATCTTATTGACCTTTCAATGCAGCAGAATCCAACCAGAACCACACGCTTTGAAAAAACTTGACAAAGACTCCCTGATTTCCGAGGATGTGATTGACGCATCAAAAATACAAAAAAAAAGGAGAAAAATCTACATAAAGGACAGAGAAACTGCATGAATTTTTACATAATCAACAATCAGAGCTATTACTTATTTGCAAGTAAAATAAGTTATATATTTTCTGAATATTGGAGATGTTTTCTGTTTTCAGAGATCTCCTCAAGTTTGGACTCAGGTTTTTTACGCTCTATGATCTGACTCTTGACCCTTGTGGATTTTAGAAAGTAGAAAGGACTGGCTGCTCAGGTAAACTGGGTGAGCAGATTTAGAGCTATAAGTTCACAAACAGGAGCTGGATAAATTATTGCTATTTTACTGTGAATGTTGTAGGTTAGAGGGGGAAACAGCCGTACCAAGAAGTAGCATGCAAAAAGAATCAAAGCAAAAAGCAAAAAATAATCAGATAAAAAAATCTAAATAATTAACATACCAAAGATAAAAGATTTGTGATAAATGATATGGTACAAATATACAGATTTATAACTAAAATAAAACAAGAATAGGAAATATATCGAGGTAATGTACAAGGGTTGGGCGAAGGAAATACACTCGGTATCTTGACGTTGTGAGGCAAACTGCTAACCACCCTGCCACTCGCTAATGTGTCTAATGTAAAGCAGCTATCATCACACTTCAGACAGCGTGTATTTAAGAGGAGTGAGCGAGTCGGGGCGGGTTGTCTATCGGGGCTGCCTCTCAAGCGTTAACCCTGCAATTACGAGTCGATTCTGAGGGTGAAGTGTCTGGGATTGGCTGCAACCTCCATCCATTTGTGGCGTAAAAATATATGAATGAATCGTTTCTACACAATCACTGTAATTATGACGTCTCGAGGGTTCAGATGTTTACTTTTGAGTTATTTGTGCCATTGGAGTTGATTTTAAGATTTTGTTGTCTGGTTTTAAAGCTTTGAATGGACCGGCGGAACGTCTCGGACCTCATCCAGATTTACCCCGTGAGGTCCGAGGGCCAGCGCCTGTTCATGGGGCCTAAGATGAAGCTTAAAACCAGGGAGGACAGGGTCTTCTCTGAGTCTGGCCCCATCTGGAACAATCGCCCCCCATGTCTGAATAAGGCCCACAGTGGAGTGTTTCAAAATTCATACAAGATTAACAAATCACAGATATTTTTCCTTTTAAATTTTTCTTAAATTCAAAAGAAAAACACCATCTTAATAATAAATCTAGTCCAAATATGATAAAAAATTAAGTAAAGGCGAACAATTAAAAGACAATGACAATTATGATGATGAAAAATAAAATCAAAAAGGTAAAAAAAGAGAGGAAGAAAAAGAGGAGAGAAGACAGTAGGGTGGAGATGTCAGTTTTTAATGATTAACGTATTGCATTTAAAAAAAAAAAAAAATCTGTTTAAAACTTTCTTCTTAAGACATTACGAAACCTCTGAGATATTAAAGAAACTACAGCAGATTTCCACAGAATTAAAATATTCCGATGACTCTCTGGCTTTTAACACCGTCTGAGTAATGTGGTCATTTATTTTACTTATTTACTGCTATTTTATGAATTTTATGGTGTTGCTTTTATTTGATTTAGCTGGTTTTATTGCTTTAGGAGTGGTATGATTCAATTTGAGCAATTTACCTTTTTGTTGTCTTTGTTTTATGATCTTTGCGCAACACTTTGGGAACCGCTTTTCGGTGGAAATGCTTTTCTCCATGTAGATGTTTGTGTAGAATGTTTCGCAGTATGATATTAAACCTTTCTATCTTCACGGAGTCTAAACCAGACCAAGTTATAGGTCAGATCTGTGGAGACTCACTGTCAGAATGCCGGTTTTTCTAGGTATTTTGGAGCTATAAAACCACCTCTAAGTGAGTAAATGTAAATTAGAGCTGTTTATTGTCACACTGTGGAACATTCCATAGAAACAAGAACGACCCACGACCAAAAAAGTTACATAATGCACTTTTAATCTGCTGCACAACTGGATTTCAGAACTAAAGCACCAAATTATACATATACAACTTGTCTATCATGTCCAATGTCTAATTAAGAATAAATAAAAAGCTATATTTAATTTGAACATATTCACCTCATATTTGGAGACATAGTTAAAACACAGTAAGAAATTTAAAATGTAAACTCTAATTACATTTTATTTTATTCAGTTTTACTCTGCATTCATCACTTCATATAACCAAAAGGCTAAAATATAAAACTGCTATTTAATACAATTTCTTTTAACATAATGCTTGAATTACACATTGGATGACTCTAAAGCACATAGCAACAGTCAGAGGCGTCTCTCTTTGTCTGCTCCACTTGTCAGTCCTGTCCATTTGATATATTGATCGTTGTATTGATTCTCAGAGCTCCATAATAACCAGTCTGTAGCCCAAAGCCAGACATTCTCACCAAAACGCTCCACAGACATGCTGGGCTCATGGCTCCTGACGTCAGGGTATTTTATTTAATGGGAAGACTGTGAAAGACTAATGCAGGACTAAACCAGGACTAAACCAGAACTAAACAAGTTCTAAACCAGGACTAAACCAGGACTAAACCAGGACTAAACCAGGACTAAACAAGTTCTAAACCAGGACTAAACAAATTCTAAACCAGGACTAAACCAGGTTGTATTGTGACACAAAATAGACAAGAGCAATCAGGTCTAAAACAAGACTAAATATGTACTAAATCAGGTCTTTACCAGGACTGTACTCAAACTAAACCAGGATTAAACCAGGACTAAACCAGAACTAAACCCAGACTAAGCCAGAACTAAACCAGGTCTAAACCAGGCCTAAGAAAGAACTAAACCAGAACTAAACCAGGACTAATCCAAGTCTAGACCAGCACTAAACCAGGACTAAACTCAGACTAAGCAAGGTCTAAACCAGATCTAAACCAGAACTAAACCAGATCTAAACCAACAATAAACCAGGACAAGTCGAGAACTGAACCAGGACCAGGACTAAACCAGGCCTAAACCAGACTAAACCAGGACTAACCCAAGTCTAAACCAGGTCTAAACCAGAACTAAACCTGAACAAGACAAGGACTGAACCAAGACAAGACCCAGGACTAAAACAAAACTAAACCAGGTCTAAACCAGGACTAGACAAGGACTAAACCAAGACTAGACCAGGACTAAACCAGGCCTAAACCAGACTAAACCAGGACTAACCCAAGTCTAAACCAGGTCTAAACCAGAACTAAACCTGAACAAGACAAGGACTGAACCAAGACAATCTAAACCAGGACTAGACAAGGACTAAACCAAGACTAGACCAGGACTAAAACAAAACTAAACCAGATCTAAACCAGGACTAAACCAGAAGTAGACAAGGACTGAACAAAGACTAAACCAGGACTAAACATGACTAAACCAGGTCTAAACCAGAACTAGACAAGGACTGAACCAAGAAAAGACCAGGACTAAGCCAGAACTAAATTAGAACTAAACCAGGTTTAAACCAGGAGTAAACCAGAAATAGACAAGGACAGAACCAAGAAAAGACCAGGACAAATCCACTTCTAAACTAGGCCTAAACCAGGTCTAAATCGAGGTCCAAGGACTAAATCAAAGGTAACACTGCCTACTCAGCGGTCCGTGTGAACAGGCTAAACCAGGAGTAAACCAGAACTAGACAAGGACTGAACCAAGAAAAGACCAGGACAAAACCACTTCTAAACTAGACCTAAACCAGGTCTAAATCGAGGTCCAAGGACTAAATCAAAGGTAACACTGCCTACTCAGCGGTCCGTGTGAACAGGGGTCATGACCTCTCCATACCGCTGCAGTCTGTAGCTCTATCAGTCATACTTGAGAAACACAGAGCTGCCCATCTCCTGTGTCACTATCTGTCTGAGAAGAAATGAGTCAAGAAAATGGCCTTAACTGCAGGCAGGAGCAGAGGAGCAGCCGAGCATCAAATGTCATAGGAACATGATGTAGTTTAGTTATATTAGACGTTACAGATAGAGAATAAAATGATACGGCTCAAGTTTACATACAGTATTGGACTCAGATAATTACACAATACGCACATGTCAATATTATTATGCAGTTATGTGTAAATGTATCTTGAACGCAGAAATCTCAGGCTGGTTCTATGATACCAATTCACACCTACAATTTTATAAGTAATAGACCTTTCAGAGGGTTTCATCATCTCAGGGTTGTATTTGGAGTGATTTGTGCATGTTTGAGCTATTTTTGATCACGCCATATTGTAGACCGACTCCCGTTTTACACTCCCGCTGCTCTGTACTTACTTTGTTGTATTTTCTTAATTGGGATATACGTAGGATTTGGCAGCGTTGTGTAAAAAAAATCTGCTGCTTGCTAGTGTGATGTGATGTGCAGCTATCCATTTACAGCGACGTCAGCTCCCAGTTTTCTAACGCGGAACTCGAAAGACTTTGTTCTTTTATTAAGTTGTTTTTGATGAATATTGATACTATCCATGATGCATATAGATTATAACTACATAGCCAACACAAGCACAATAGGTCTACACATTTTTGTTTACTTTAATTTACAACAATGACTGATCAACACTGTGCTTCATTAGATTTGTATAATTAGTATATTTACAATTTTACTGTACTGATTTTCTTCCCCTACAACTGGTCCATACTACAAAAATGTTCGCCAACTTCTCCATCATGCTGACATAATGATATTGAGGCAAATGTACATTGTGATTCTTTTCCCCCACATATAGACAGACTCACTCTCATGGGACTTGTAGTTGTAACTATATTAAATTAGCATTTATATGACCTAACCAAGAGCTATACATACATACATATATATTAGTACATGCATGATCTGTATAGCATGCCAGCTAACACAATATAGACATAGACATTTTGGTTTTACTTCCTAAGCTAAATAACTGAAATTCGAGTTCATTTAAAGGGGACATACAATACTAAATTTTGATGTTATACCAGTGTTCCCTCATTGTTATTTTATTTGGAGTGGTATTTTCATTGGGTCATGCATGGTTTGAGTAATTGTCCTGTTTTTGAAAATTTCAGTTTCCACTTACCCCTTATCCCTGCCTACTTTTCTATTCTAACATGCGTTTATTCTCTCTGGGTCATGAGTATGATATACTTTTCTCATATTTTTTTCCCAAACACATAGGCATGAATAAAAATCTGCAGTTTGTCAGGGTAAAAAGAAGTGTATAATGTAATTAAAACTATTGGTGCCCACAGTGCCCCCTTCAGTCTGGGAGTACAGCTCTGCAGAAGCCCTTCAGTTTACAGTCACTGGAGATGTGTGACCTATATTCATACATTGGTTCTGCCTCTCTCTTTCTTCTTATGCGTCTAATGCTGGCCCGGCAGCCTCGTCTTCCTCCTCTCCTCTCTCACACTCCAGGCTCATGTCTCTCTCTTCTCTTTCAGTGATGCCAGTGTGTTGCTTTTTCAGTCATCATTAGTTATTATCAGACATTTTCTTGAAAAAGAACTGCACTGAAAGCATCCGACTTCGACCTAAATGCTGAACTGAACGCAGGACTGAATATTGAGCAATACCAGAATTAAATCATGACTGCATCTTGGACTTATCCATGACTGAATCTCTCATAACCTGGACGAAGTTTTGGACTACACATAGACCAAACCTTGACCTAAACTGTGGATTAAACCGGGATTATATCTTGAACTAAACATGGACTAAATCATGACCTAGGCCAAGACAAAATTTTAGACTAAACCAGGACTAAATCATGACCCAAACCAGGACAATATATTGGGCTGAATTTTGGAAATCTTAGTCTAAATCACAGAATAAACCAGGACTAAATCTGGGTTTAAATCACAGACTAAACCAGGACTAAATTTTGGTCTAAATCACACCAAACCGGGACTAAGTCTTGGTCTAAATCACACACCAAACCAGGACTAAATCTTGATTTTATCTTGAACTAAGGCTTCAACTATACACGGACCAAATCATGACAGAAGTGATGGACTAAACCAGGATTAAATCTTGAACTATCCCAGGACTACTTCAGGGCATGGGTCAAGACTATGCCTATCAAACCCTGACAAAATCTTGGACTAAATGTCGAACAAATCCAGAACTACATCTTAGAGTACACCTGGACAAGTCTTTGATTTAATCCGGACTAAATCTATGAATAAACCAGAGCCAAACCTGGGACTAAACCAGTACTAAAACATGGACATAACAAGAATAAGATACTGGGGCCTAGATCAGGACCAAATCCATTACAAAATTAAGCCATAAGAAAAAAAAATACTGGTCTAAATCAATTCTGAAACTACTACTAAGAAAAAAGAATTCATCCTGGACATAGCTCAGACTTCAGAATAGACCAGGACAAACCAGGACTAGGACATATTCAGGAAAGTCCAATAAATAATCAAACCACTATCGCCTCTTGAACTCCATCTCCCATCATCCTTTGCTTCGAGGAGGAGACGGGGCTGTTACCATGGCACCCTGCTTCCACTGTTGCCGTGGAGTGTTGTTGCCGGGGAGGGTGTTGACATTGGTGGGGGGAGGGGTGGTGTGCGACTGTAGTTTTTAATCCAAGATGAGAGAGAAGGCGATAATTAGCCCAATGCTCCTATGTGCGGCGTGAAAGAGGATTTGTACAGCACCAACATGGCCGACACGTGGGCGCATGATGTGAGCAGCTGTCTCCTGTTTTAGCCTAAATTATGGGTGATCCATTTAATCACTGTGTTTGTTTTGAAGCCCAAGGGTAAGTGTTATTGGGGGGTTATTTTTAGACATTTCTAACCTTGCGTCTATTGAGTAAAACGATGCACAAAATGTTTCAATGAAAAACTGACCTCAGTAATTAAAGGCAAGATGGGCTTCACACAACATATTTTTGCAATATTAAAGATGCACTGTGTAACATTTCATAGGGAAGCATAGCAGTTGGAGTGAGCGGGGCAGAGTTGCCTCTCCACAAATCTAACTGGTCACCTGCCCTGGTCATGTCATGTTCTTGTCTTCATGAAGATAGATACATTTAATGCCACAGAATTGTCAAATTGAAAATCAGATACCACAACTAGTATCGAAATAGATACTGAGCAAGTATCAATACAAGAAAGTCACATTTGCAGGACAGAAATGAACCTTTCCTGAATGTCCTTAGAGTGATCTTCAACCACAGAGAACTCTCTACTTCCTGTTATTGCTTCTTGGTTGGTGTAAAACGATTTACAGTATATTTTATTGTTTTGAAAATGCTATATGCATTATTTACATTATTAACATTTTTAATAAGTTTGGCTTTTGATGTTCTGAGTTCCCCCTCCCTTTGCTACTGTAGCACATTGCATCAGGTTTGTGAAGTTGTAGTGTACAGTTTTGTATCATGCTTTTGTATATTTAAGGAGAATTGTTGTGTGGGAACATGGGTGATGTAGACTTATGGGCGGAGCAATGCACAGAATCGTACAGCTAACCAAGCCAACCATAAGCAGACTTAGAATAGGGCCTGGGAGAGATCACTAGATTGCTCAAACGTGCAAGGATGACATCTAAAACCTCTTCAGTCACGTTTTTGTTGAGGGAACAGTGTTATTTGGCTGAACGTTTAAGTTGATTTTGCACAATAGCCCCTCTTAGATTAAACTAGTTGGTGCAGATTTAAATTGAACCAAACTATACATAGTTTAGTTCAATTTTACCTGTCATACAACAACTTGGGGCACATTCCTTCTGGGGCCAAGGAGGAGCACAAAAACATAATCAAAACCATGGCTCCAACAGCAAGCTGACTTCAATACCTATCACTTATTTTTTTATTTTCATGATTTCAATTTCACCTATTTTCTGCACTTACATCTCACTTGCCGGATGTCATTCCCACAGCCGAGGTGACACGCACACACACACACTCACACACACTCACACACACACACACACACACGCACGGACACTCGCACACACACTCACACACCAGCTGTTGTAATCTGCTGAAAGCCTCTGTCCCCGTGGCGTTATCACCTTTAATGGAATCTGAGTGACACACTTTAGGTCACAGTGTACAGAGGCTGAATGCTCCGTCACTGCTCTGTGCTGTGGGGGCAGGCCCGGTGTCAGACTGTGTCACCTTCTCAAAGTGCTGTCTAATACCTCGTACTGTTTGGGGACACAGGAAGTTGTCATCTCTATAGTGCTTTTTGCCAAGAATTTTGCCAAGAACATTTATATACATCATACCGCTGTCGCCCCAGGTCAAAGAACCAAACAGGTAGTCATTTAGTACAGGCACTAAACCTTTGCAGCTGTAATTGCTAATAAAAACTGTATCATACATCACATTCGATAACTGACAGAACTAAATAAGCAACATTTACATTACATTTACATACATACAGCATTTACAGTGAATATTAGATTTTCAGATATGCTACAGACTGTATTACTTACAAGTTATTAGCTCTCTGCCACATAAATAAACTGTTAGGCGAGGTTTTACTTTCACTTTCACATAGAAGACCCAAACAATAAAATACATGCTTGCCTTCAATAGTGACATACCTTCTTAAACTAGTGGTAAAATGGTAAAAGGTCACGTTTTTATACCTTCAAAGCTCTCAAAGCACTTTCCATCAAGGAACCATTCACCCATTCAACCAATGATGACGTCGACCTTCTGATCAGTGGACAAACGCTCTTGCTAACTGAGCTACTACCGCCCCGATATACTTTCCAGGCTGTTTCTCTTACCCCGTGCAGTTGAATGCCTCTCCTAGTTTGCGCCTAATGAAAATCGTTACATGCAGCGGACATTTAAGTGCATATTGGCTTCTCCTGTGTGTTGTTAGGATTTTACATTTCAAAAATCTGTTTAAATTGGACTAGGCCAGTTCGTATAAACTTCATCACTGTTAGAGATCAAATAGAGATTGTGAGTCCGAGGTGGCTGAAGGTTCTGCTGCTGTATTAGATAACAAGGACTATGCTAAAACAACTAATGTAAAAGTAAATATTATTATTATTATTTTTTTTTTTTACATGCCCGTTCATCGGATTCCTGTTAGATGCAACATTACAAAGACTTTTCTATTCAAAAGAAATACAGTAGGTTTTGTTTTTTTAATTGTTAATCACTAAAGATCCTAGACTGTAACAGAAAGCAGAAGCGTCTACATTTTACCTATTCAGTGCTGGGAAAAACTGGAGAACTTGAATGAACCCTATATCTTTTTGCGACCGCTCAGGAATCTAATTTTAGCTAATAAATGATGTAATATTTATGGTGTAATAACATTTTGCGAATGTACCACTACACATGTCTTCTGCACTATATATTATTTGTTAAATCGACTAATACAAGATTGAGTCCTTTTGGCACTGGCTGAATTCCAAGAGAAGCTTTCAGATGCAGAAGTGGTCCACATCCAACTCTGTAGTAGGCTTAGAAAGAGGGTTAGACAAGAGGAAATAGGTCAACTAAACGCGCTAAATATAGATTCTACATGAGTGCTGCCGGCTATGCTGAGTGTTGTAGAATATTTAAGTTCTTTCTAGTGGAACTGCACAATTTAGAAATAAAAATAATCTAATTTTTGGAATATATGTCTAAAAAATAAGATTCTGTTGAGAGTGCATTTTGTGAACAACTCCAGGAGTGTTAACATTTGGGAGAAGACTGAAATATGAGCTGATAAACTAATACAAGAATCCCATCCGTGCATGTTAGACAATGTCAGTAGTAAGGTTGTCAAAACTGTTGAGTAAGGTTGTAAAACTAGTACCAAAACTGAATACTCATTGAGCAGGTGTCAATACTAAAAAAAAAAAAGTCACATTCAGAGGATGGAAATGAACCAGAATGATTTTGGATTGTGTCTACCTGGACCACTGAGGGATTACACAGATATAAGGCCATACGGGAATATAAAAAAAATACTATGATTTAATGCTGAAAATCACATCCTATTGTCTAAATAAAGATTCAGAGTCGGTACTGAATCGATACCTTAGTGTCCTTGGTAGCCTATATTTTGGTCGTTGCAGAGGACATTGTATTGTCATTGGATAATTGCACCAACTTAATGTCCAGTGTTTTTAGCCACAACTATTCATCCACATATATAAAACATTACACGTCAACCTTGAATTTTTACTTGCCTTTTTATTTAACTTTAACTAACCATATTCTTAAAACATGAAAAACAGAACTAGTTTGCAATGATCCAAAATTATTCCCCACTTACTGTCTGTTACGCATTCCGAGCGTCCTAATTATTCACTTTGGTGAGTTAAAAAGCGCTTTTCACAACTTCCAGAGATCAGAGTTGAGTTTTAGCTAGAATGCTAACTGTGCACTTCCTGATTCTCGGACAAGAAAAAGCTAAAATTCACATTTTGACCTCAAGATTATAAAATATATTTGTACTGGGTCAAGACAAATTTTACTCAAATATGTGGAAAAAAATCAAGAGTAGGACCTTTCTTAAGTTTTTATTTTTTGGCATATTTGACAGTAATAAATAAAAGAAATGGAATTGTGGGTAGTGTAGTCCGTGCAGTGGTGTAGTTGATTAAAGCTGAGCCTGCACAAACAGTAGATGCCTATAGGGAGGTGTCTGTATGTGACCTGTGCCCCCTTGGTCCCCTGAGAGCCTCCTCTGTTCACGCGCCTCATTACTCTGTGTCCATTAGCTCCAGAACACGCAGCTCTGCTCGATATTATTTATTCATCTCTGTCACATTTAAGCGCAGCGTGGGACCTTAAATTTACAATTACAGAGGAGGAAGAAGTGAGGAATAAGTAACCTACACTGTATTTGAGAGTTTTGTGTTTTTTACTCTGTGTTATAATAGATCAGATATATGTTTCTTCATCACAAACATACCTTCACTAGAATCTTTTGGATGATTTTAGCCCTGGAATGACCAATCTCCACTAAACCAAAAGTTAAAAGTAGCTGTTAACTTGAAAACTACCACTACATGACATCACAAGGTGGAACAGAGCATTTTGAGCTTTGGAGATGTAGACACACTAATAATAAAGCAAAACGCAATTCCAGGTCTGTTTTTGATGAGGTAACAACATTCTAACATGACTTACAGCCCATTTTGCCTAATATAGGAGCTTTTATCTATTTTATTATTTGTTCTGGTCTCATGGCTTGGCAGTTTATCTCTCAAAAACAAAAAAACTGCTTTCCCAGGTTGTCAAATGGTCCAGTAAGGTAATCGGAGAACCCCCAGCTGCACCTAAAGTCTCTGTACTCCAGACAGCATCACACCCTTTGCACAGTTCTTACCGTCTAAGCAAAGATACCTGGTCCCATTGAGCAAAACTAAGAACTTTAAAACCAGCTTTATCCCAGCAGCGGTTAAAGATTCTATATTACGCAAAAATTACTCTTCTGAGCTTTGCCGTGTTATAATGTTACCTCCTCAAAAACATACCTGAAATTATGTTTTGTTTCATTCACATGTTTGAGTAATCCTGTATTATTAGCATGTCTACATCTGCTGGGTTTTTTGCAAACCTCAAGAAAGTCTCAAGTTTTTGACCTCAAGTCCGTCTAAAGTCCCAAGTCAAAAACAAGAAAGTTCATGTCGAGTCTCGAGTAACTGTCCCATAAGTCCAAGTCAAGTCAAGTCTTTAAACCAAAGTACCAAATATAGCTTAGATTTTAGCAATTTATATGAATTTTAAACTAAATTGTACTTAAGGCCATGGTATATTTATATATGCGTATTTATATATGAGTTGTAGGAAAGCAAATTTTTCCTTTTTAAATGTCTTGTTGAGATCTTTGTGTGAATCATTACAGTCAGAGTAGAAATAATTCAGATTTAAAAGTGCAAAATAACAGTTATTTTGTCACGTAGTGCATGGAAATGGAAGGATCATGTTCTATGTTTGCTCTTTTTTACTGTATTGTATTGTATATTACCGTAGTACATTTGAGGATAGAGTATCACAGTACTTTAGTTACATCCAAAGTGCGAGTTACATGGTCTGGTTTGTTCCTGTAAAATTAAGCATTGCATGTATCAACTGTAAAGATAAAATTATTTTTTAACAACATGCATTTTTTAGGAGAATCACAGGCCGAGCCAAGTCCCAAGTCACTGACCTTCAAGTCCAAGTTAAATCCTAAAAATAGTGACTTGAATCTAAGTTACAAGACCCCATCTCGCAGTAATTTTCAAGTTAACAGCTCCTTCAGTTCAGTAGAGAAGGTGAATAGAGCTTGAAAAGTATATTCAAGTATCATATTGTGACATCCATTGTAATTCAGTCGACTAACCACAATAAAATGCCAGTCTATAGATAAATGTTGACCGTGTGATATAATGAAGAGAACACACGGTTCCCTGAGGCCTGGTTTAGCCTCGAGTCTCTCTGGCAGTAGTTGGTTCCAGAGCTGCCATTTGATTTGAGCACCGCCCCAGTCTCCGATGAATCACTGCCCACACCCGCTAATGTTCCCACAAGCCCCATCACCATAAATAAGCCCTTATAAAAAGCAATTTATCACAGTGCAGTTATTTGGTTAACCTTCACAATAACAATATGCAAAAGGCGATTTGAGGGAGCGCAGATGTTGTGGTTTGTGTTTGGAAAGCAGGACTCCAGCATCTCTGAAGGTGGTATTACGAGACCAAACCAGGCCCAGTGGTAGAAGAAGTACTCAGTTTTGTTATTTAAAGATGCATTGTGTAACTTATTTTTTGGATATGTCACTGGAGATGGTTTTATAGCTCAAAAATACATAGAAAAACAGGCATTCTGACTGTGAAGGGGGTCATTTCTTCACAGATCTGACGCGTAACTTAATCTGGTCTGGTTTCCCTGAAGATAAAAAGGTTTAATGCCATATTGTGAAACATTCAATACAAAGCAATAATGTCTCCATGGAGAACTGCATTAGAAAAGCTACATAATGCACGTTTAAGTAAAAGTACAGATATTGGAGCAAAAAATACTAGTAAAAGTAAAAGCATCACATGACAAAATTACGTAAAGGTATTAAAGTATCTGCTTAAATATATACTTAGGGTAAAAGTACAAGTTTTGCACAGATTTTGAGGTCCAAGAAATGTAGTGATTTTGATAAAGATTTGTTGAATTGAATTGCTATTTTTATTTGTATATTTTTGTTTGCTCAAAATGCAAATGTGTTAAAACTAAACCACTCAGAGTTAATAAGAAAAATATCAATAATACTAATACTTTTACTTTTCAGTGCTATTCAAAGATGTATTCATGGAGTAGAGGTACATGCAGATACCAGCTTTAAGTGAAGAAAAGTAAAACGTATCCACTCAAAAATGTACTTAAGGGTGTTAGTTCTTGATATTTAACCAATAAATTTATTTTGTGATGCTTTGTCGACATGTCTGTTCCATTAGCTCCACTGCGTTGTTTCTTCGTCACACACTTGCCGTCTCAGAACTGGCCGTGAGGTCGGAGGTCACGTTTAGGGTCGACGCGTCCGCTCAAGTGTGTGATCCTTAATAGGTGCTGGTGATGGAGTGGCGGACGGAGC
>KN498089.1:5705-26521 GCA_000787155.1 Scartelaos histophorus | reverse complement strand
AGCAGCGCATTCCGGGTCGGATTGCATCGGGAAGAGGTCCGCAGACGTAAAAGCCCGTCTGGACCTGTGCAGAGGCGTGATCTGTAAACATGGAGGCTAAAACAGGGGAAGCACCGATAGTCTGTCTGGGAGGTGGTCGGAGGGGGAGGGGATAGGTACGAAGACCAGAAAATTGGTGACACTGTGGGGGTGTAAAGTCGATATTTAGGTTCACACTAGTCCAATTGAGCCTAGTTTAGTCCTGTCAAAAATCAAATAGACCAAGAAATCAATACTAAAGCTAATTGAAATTAGATTCTCATTTGAGCAAGTATCAATACAATAAAAATCACATAAAGAAACCACATTTGATCTTTCCTGAATAGTTTTTGAATCATCTTGAGCTGTATCGGAAGTCAGAACCACATGCAAACATTAAGAGCTGCTAATTTAGGCTTGAAAATTGCATTAAATGAAGTTAAAATGTGTATATCATCACAACACTAGTCCTGGTGTAGGCTAGATTTGGTTTGAACCTGTTCTAATCCTGTGTTGTTTCTGGTCTGGTCTCAGTTTAGTCTCTGTTTAGTCCTAATTTTGGTGGCTGTATAAAGAAGTGGACTAAGTGGGAGTGACGTCAATGAAGCTCATCGAGGTTCACAGTTATATGGGGAAATTTGGAGTAGAAATTTCTTTACGGACATAATAGCAACGTAAAAACACCAGGATTATGTCGAGTGGCCCATGCTCACTTTCTATTTGACACGCAGCGGGTCAGCATGTCCATATACAATCTAACGATGTCTACAAGCCTCCATTTTTAATTGTATATCTCGCAGATAAGCCCTAGTCTATTATAGAAACATGTCTGTGTAACCCCTCAGTCATACAGACAGGATCCACGGCAAAAGGGAAATTCAATTCTGTCTACTGAAAATAAATAAATAAATAAATAAAATAAAAATAAGTAAATAAACATTTGTCTAGTTGTGTGTAGCCATCTGCAAAGGGCAACTCAGTGTGTCTGCTAACCATCATTTGTGTGGGTTGAAAAGTAGCCACTTATTTTCTCGGTACATTGTGTTTGCATCTTGTTAGACTTTAATTTTAGTGTTAGTGGAATTTTATTGCCTGCTAACTGTGTGTATGAATATCCTATACATATTACTTAAATATATCTAAGGTGAAGTGACCAGACGTCCCTATTTACTCGGGACAGTCGCAGTTTTGAGCCTTGTGCTCCCTGTGCCACCAGATTTATACAAAACCAGTGATTTGTAACAGTTTTATACAAGAAATGCCCCTGGTGTCCATATTTTTGACCAATCTGATCTAAACCAGGTAAACTCAGATTAAAACAGGACTACATCAACTCTAAATCAGGACTAAAACAGGACTATCACAATTTTTGACTAATCTGATCCCTGCCAACAGTAAAGAGGAACATATATTTTTATCTGTTTTGATAAAATACAGAAATCTGTGTTTGCGAATGACCATAAAGCAAAGAAATCCAGCGATATAAATCCCTCAGATTATAACACTGACACCTGCTTCTACTACAACTACTAAAGCTTGCTGTAAGTAAACAATACTTTACGTTAATATCGTTAATATGCTTTTAAGTTACAAAGCCTCCTATATTGTTTATGGCTAGGCGTGTTCCTTTAAACATTACATTAGTGCACAGTAATAGGCTATTTGCGGTGGGGTTTGTGCTACTTGAATGCGCAGGTTTAGAGTGCACAGAGTGATTTTACTGCATGAGTGCTTATACAATGGGATGCAGTTGATGTAGGGTCTTTGGGTCACGGGGTCAAGTCGTCCCATCATCGTAAATATAAATGCACTGGAGTAGAATCTGACTGAAATCATGTGGGCAAAATGCACACCTTTGCTCCTATAGATAAACAATTAAAAGATAATATAGTGGATTTAGCTGACCTTAGAGAGGTTCAATTTTATTACGTCGTGATCTAATCTCATTTTTAAATGCCATATACCTTCCCTATACCCTGGAATTGCAAATCTCTACTGAACTAAAGGTAAAATGTAGCTGTCAACTTGAAAATTACCGCTTCATGACATCACAAGGTGGAATAGAGCATTTGGAGATGTAGACAGACTAATAACAAAGGATTATACAAACATGTGTGAAGGAATTTTGGATGAACAGTCTAACAAGGGTCAAATTTGCGCAGTGAAATTTAAAAATTGCATAAGCTCATTAGTCACTTTTTTATTTTTACTTTTTTTGTCTTTATTTATTAGTCACTTTTTTATTTTTACTTTTTTGTGTTCATTTTATGTCCTCTGTGCACTTTAGAACTGCTTTGTTTGTAAAATGTGATAAATAAATTAGATTTGCATTTCTCTCCCCATTACCTGCTTTGCACAGTACAGCTCTGGATTATTAAACATATTAACTTTTTTCAGTGTAGCAGTGGTAAATGAATGAAGTGTCTTGCCCAAGCAGCATGTAATGAAGCTTAAAATGAGGCCTGTAACAATAACAGATTTTGCAGGACGATTAACTGACCAAGAATTTATTGCGATTAACGATTGACATTTTGAGACCATTTTCAAATAATAGAACGGTAATGGAATAAAAATGCAAATACACCTTTTCAAAGATCAATAAACTTTACTTTCTGAAGAACGTTTAAAACAGGAACTGCAAGACAACAAAAAATAATAATAAAATCATAATAAAATGGACTTAACATAAGAACAGCCTAATGTAGTCTTCCTAACAATACAGACATGCTAACAAAAAATGAGCTTGAATGAACCATTGTTGAACCAAACACAACCAAATCAATAAATACAATAGATTATTAAGACTATGTAACAAAATTGGCCTTAAAAGTTATTAGACATTATGCTAAGAGATGGAAAACAGGCAAAACAAACTGCCAGTTAGGACCTTTGTAAATAAAAAGCGCAAATTAACAACAAAAACAGTCCAATCGATAAAAGCAGAATATTGTTCAATAAAAGTTATTTTGTGATTAATTGATTTATTGGTTATCGTTACTTGAAATTGTACCACCAACCTTGCAACGCTCTGACTGATCCAATACAGTTACCAATATGCTTTTGTAATAACACTATTGAACAGTTATGAGTAAATTATTCAGCATATGTGCCATTTATTATGTATGGTGTTTGCTGAACGCTTTGAATCCAATGATCTTGAGGCAATATTTCTTTAGCGCTGATGCTTTTTGCCTTGGGTGTCATTTCTTTGCCAAACTGTAACTCGCTGGAGGTTTTTGCTTGGCTTCTAGGGATGCATCGATACCAGTCTTGAAAACCTCTCGTATTGGACTCCAGATATCGGTCCAGCTAATATCCTGGACATACAAATTGATGTAATAAGACTGGTCATAATTTACACAAAAAGTCTCAGAATGTTTGAACTTTTATTTCCAAAAAGTTCTGTAGTTACTTGAAGGATAAATACAAGCCACATAAAACATTTTGGATCAGTTTTGTGTTTTAAATTACCCATATTACGCCATTTTCTGACCTATGTTACAATAATTTGTGGTAGCGAAATCTGTATCTGAACTGAAAAAGCTAAATCTGTGCTTCCTTGGCTTTGCGCGTCGTCAAAATGGCCGTACCCCAAAAACAGTAGCCTTCCTCGCTCGCTCTTTTCAGTCCGGCTGTGCGTCTTTCGGGATGTTTGGAGGTCAAAGATCGCCGGCTTTATGAATGAAGTCTTTGTGCGGATGGAGAGGTCCGGGGAGAGTACATTTCCTCCGGTCCCTCTGTACACTGTGATGGAGGTTACAGATGTCGCACGTGTTACACTCGTTTATTAAATTAAAGTGCGACCGCTGCTTTCTCTCACCTCATAAATATCAGAGAATCAATAAAGCGAAGATAATCCATATTGCAATGCCTTTGTTCATCTTTTAGACATCGCGAAGTTGCCTGGTCAGATGGAGAGCTTAATGGAAAAGCGAAGTCGAGAGGGGAAAAGGAGAATGTGGAACGCATTTCAAGCATCCTAATTATTCATAGTCAGGAGGTCGTAGAGTCTTTCCACAATCTTCAGGAGTTTTTTTGTCACAATAAAACAAACAACTAGCATGCTAACAAGCAAATAGCGCACTTACTTTGAACTTCCTAATTAGGGCTGCACGATATTGAAAATGAATGCGATATGCGATACGGGTGTCAAGCATTGCGATAACGATATTATTGCGATATTTTCTTTTAACCTAAAAAAAAATGCTTCGTACATTCACATGTTTGCCTCTATGACGTTTTTCATAAGGAGTGCCGCACGCGAAACTTTCATTTAAGCTCGTCTGTGCTTTTCGTTTTTGCGACTGTACCTGCGTAACATTGGTTGCTGAAGTTTTTGACTGAATAAAATCACTGTATAGCTCCCTGTGGTTGCGTTCGAGGTGGCTGTGTAAGTTCGTCGTGTTTCCTCTCGACGTTGCGATAACTTTCCGGCACGACTTGCACAGCACTTGCGTCTGTGACACGTCGTCCCGTCTGAAGCCAAAGTCCCAAATTCCGGAGCTGCTGTGCTTTTTAGGCACAAGTTGTTGGCTGTTGTCGTCTTCACTGACTTCTTCATTACCCGCCATGGTGACTGTAGTGTTTTCCCGTCATGCACTGCGAGTCCACGCGCTCGCTCTAGCTAGCAAAACATTACGTTTAAGGGCGCGTCGGAATTGTGAACTCCAGAACGCAATAAACTCGCGATTTACACATAAAACAATTAAAAAATATTGCGCATCTTTGTGATGTGGATATCGCGATGACGATATTTTTTCGATATATCGTGCAGCCCTAGTCCTAATCCTTGAACACTAAAACTTAGATGCAAAAAGTGCAAGACTGACTTATTTTGACCTCAGGAGCCACCTATACAATATACCTGTGCATATTTTGCTTAAATACATGGGAACGAATTGGGTACAGCTGCTTCAAATATACTGGCAAAGATGGATAGTGAATTGTCATACTCCTAAAATACTAAACGTTGTCCTTCTTTGTATGTGCAGGGGGCCCGTGTGTGGGTGAGGGAGAAGGAGCAGCTGGTTCCTGCCACCGTCAACTCCTGTGGGGATGGGACCCTGGTGCTCACCACAGACTATGGAGAGGTAAGGATCAAAGCCTTTAAAGCTGGGGTGCTCTGTTTTCGGTACATGAAAGGAGGAAGTGGGTAGTTGTAAGTGACATCCCTAATTTGAACTCTTACAAACATCACACATCATTAGAATTAACATGAGTTTGTCGAGTTTGAACAGCTTTAGAACTGCTTTTTCAGGTGGTGAAGTCCAACGGTGTCGTACACTTAATGGGAAAAATAGCTTTTAAGAGTTTATTCATATTTGCCTTGGTTTTGGTTTTGCTTAGAGCCAGTTTAAAGGGCTATTTTCTCATCTATGCTATAATGTTGTGTCCTCATCACAGACATACTTGGAATTCTGTTTGGTTTCATTCTTAGTTCTTCTCTGAAACAAACAACGTTGATGGTTGACGGTTCAGGTTTGGTCCGGTTTTACTGCGACTTCCCCACTGCCTTAATATGTGCTTCTGTGCGGTCGGGGCTGGAACTGCGCTCTCTGGTCGGGAGTTTACGCGATAGATTAACATCAATAGATCCATGATTAGCATGAACAAGAAGCCTTATTGCAAACAGCGGCATTTCACACTGGGACCACTTTCTTGTGCTTTTGGATACCCTGGGCTGATCTATGATGGGTAAGTACATTTGCGAAGTACCTGGAGTGTGCAGGGATATTTTATTCTCAATATATACACGATCTGTCAGTTCTGCACATCTGATTCCTGTTTTGCCCATTTGATTTTGTTAGCTTGACATCTGAGACACTGCGGTGTCTGGATTCTTTCCGCAGACCCACCTGTAGCTCACTGCACCGAGGTCAGTGTGGCAGAGTGCTACAGATTTTTAATAACTTTCTAATTCATTTACTGTTTTAATTCCTTCCCGTCTTGAGGGACCCACGCGTGTCCCTGCACCTGCTGTCAGTGTACACCGGGCGCAATAATGAAGACTTACGGAAACGTATATTTTTGGTGAGGTAACGACATTCTAACCTGGCATAAACCTCAAAAGAGTCACATTTACATAATATAGCACCGTTAAGTCCTAATGTGTTTTTTTTTTGGTGTTATTATAATCCTGTTTTAGTCCTGGGTTTTGATCAGGTCACTGTGCTTACTCAATTCTACTTATCTCCTAATTCTCAATTTGATTGGCTGTCAATTTTCACCAGCAATTTTCATCTGCTGTGCCGCCATTACATTCTGATTATATTTATCTCATCTTAAAATGTCACATGTCTAGTTTCCCATTAATGCACTTTCAGACCGTCCCAAAGTGTCATTTATTTTACGTGCAATATAAAGGTGGAAATTTGGAAATGAAATGGGCATGACGCACGGCTAAGTTATGGCACTCTATTGCAGCTTGCGTGTCCTATTTCCAGCATCCCATCTTCCTCCTCCTCCTTATTCATATTCTATATTCATCTCATCTGTGACACACTTTTCCAATCCAGAGGGAAGCCTGAGGAGAAGCCAGCTCTAAAGCAGCGCAGTTTTGTTCTACCATTATTCTAACACCTTCTACATGTCCTGAATTCAACCCTTTAACGCCAAAATAATCGACCCTCAACACCGTATTTATTATAATCTGGATTAGAACTTGATTTTGATTGTCTGTGCTCTTAATGTACTGTATGTAGCCTCTGCTTTACCTAGTGATGGGACGAGATGTGAGATAAAATTGCTACATGATTGTGCACACATGAGAAAAACTTGTGAGAGTTTTCTGTATTTAGTTTGGACAAAAAAGACTTAAGGCTGGTAAAATACATCTCTTACAAGGCCGTGGCTTTGGGTTTACAATTATAATAAAAATATTAAATACAAAAATGTAAGATAGATTATGTGAAAATCTCGTTTTGTCTCTTCGACCTTGTGTCTTATCCACCCCAAGCTTTTACTTAAAAAAAACCCTAATCCCTACCGTAGACTGTATAAATAAATGGACTTAGCCAACTTGGAAATGAGCAGGTTTGGCTCCATCGACTCCAACCCACTTTGTATTGAGAAAACGTCACTGCTCTCTTCGTAACTACTGCTGTCAGGCTCGTCATTTTGGTTTTAAAATGTTTGTATTAACCTGCTCTACATGATCCTAGTGTTTTTATTTTGCTATTTTGTCTGTAAATCAATTCCAGTTCCTAATTTGAATCTAGGCTTGAAAATCGCCCCATAACTGCTATCTGAGCTTCATTTGACTGGAGCAGAACGCTGTGAGTGACGAAGTCGTTCGTTTAGTGTGAAAACATGAATCATGAGCTGTGAACTTTTAAACCCTGCGATTTGGTCATACAGTTTGAGCTGGGGCTTAGTGAAATGATAGAAAATATCATAGTGTATGACCTTTTGACCTTTAGATGGGCTTTAGTCCAATTCTTTACACAGTTTATTCACTTAGAGGCTGCACTAGTGCTGGTTAATGGTTAATGGCTGCAGTTGCTTGGGTTTAGGTAGTGACCATTCAGATCAGAGAGATGAGAGAGAGTCATTTTATGTTTAAACTGTCTGGATTTCAGCATTGGAACTGGCAACCCAAATATAAAATGATAATCTTTCATAAACATACTTTTAATATCTTGAACCACTTACACATTTTGCAGTTAGCCTCAAAGTTAATAATAGATTATTTTGGCCCCCAAGGAGACACCTTATATGCGGGATTCTAAATGCATAGTGTGACCATATGTCCCTATTTACCTGGGACAGTCACAGTTTTGTGCAATGTGTCCCCTATCTCAGCAAAACCAGTGATTTGTCCCAGTTTTAAGAAAGGTTCCAGCTGTCCTTATTTTTGACCAATCTGATACATGCCAACAGCAGAAAGAGGGATAAATTGTCATTTGTTTAAGGAAAATACAGAAAAACTGGCCAAAGCACAAAGAAAATGTGAAAATGTGATTATACTGGCTCACGTTAATGCCGAGTACATAACAATTTTCTTTAATCTCGCTTGTTTCACAATTTTATTATTATCAAAAAACCCAACGTCCCAATTTTTATTTTGAAAATGTGGTCACCCTAAGCACTGGTTAAGGTTTAGGTAGTGACCATTCAGATCAGAGAGAGTTCTTTTAGATTCAAACTGACTGGATTTCAGCATTGGAATTGGCAACCCAAACTTAAAATCACAAAATCACACAGTCTGTAAATCTTGCACCACTTGCACATTTTGTAGCCAGCCTCAAAGCTAATAATAGATTCTTTTGGCCCCAAACACCACCTTGTACGCTGTTTTCCAAATGTAGCATGCTTTCTTTGCCTTTAGCTAAAACATTCTACAAAAGCTGCGTACATTAAAGTTGCGGTTTTAAAGAAGGAGGACGCCAGGAGGGAAAACCCAAAATGGTGTCTAAACGCATTGATTTGCGGGGCAGTGGATTACGCCTGTCCGGTTTCAGCTCGCCCAACCCCCACCTATAGCTTCTGCTGCTCTGACTGCTCCATCTCCTCTGGCGTTGGGTGTTTAAATGTTAGCGCAGTAAGAGCTGGTGAATATTTGATGGGGATTCTGCAGGAGGCGAGCGTTACACAGTGAGAACAGGAAATGGGCCGTGCAAGTGTCCCCTAATCAACCGTGGACCTGTTTAGTGCCCAATTACGCCGACGGGTGGAGCTGTGGGCATGCTGAGGTGTATGCAGATTTTGATATGCATTTAAAGGTCGTACAGTACACACAGCGGATTAAAACATGTTACAATCTTATTTGGAGATCTAGACAGCCTAATTATAAAGAGTTACTCAAACATGTGAGAATGAAACTAAACAAAACTCAGGTACATTCATGCTGAGGAAACATTATAACACACCAGAAAATAGCGTAATACGTACCTTTTAAGTCAATAAAAATCAGTTACAGCACTGCAAATTTCCCTGATCTGACCAAGATTTTAAAACTTATATCAGGTTATTCATCTTGTTTTCAGATTTATTATCAACTCACTAGTTCAGAGATTTCTAGTCTAAATTTCTTAGTTTATTTTAAGAAAACTTGTCAAATAAAATTATCCTGCTGCATGGACATATAATTTCACTAGTTTCAAGTCATTTTCTTACAAATTTGTAAGAAGTAAGAAGAATTTGTGTATATCTTAAATTTTGACCAAGCTTTTTGCAGTACATTAAGGCTTTGTGTATATGATGACGGTCCAAACAAGATGCAAAAGTGACGTCGCATCTTCACTTTTTATTCCATGATTAGACATGCGTTTTTGGAAGGAAATCCGTGTGCGTACGGTGATGCAAAATTCGCCAGGAGGTGAAGTGGTGCTGTGATACACTATTGTCCTGTATGTATGTGACATAAATGCATATGCGACGTGAGCAGAGCAGTGTAAACGGAAACGTGGATTCAACTTTTCCATTTTGTCATTTTTTCCTGCAAGCATACTATTGTAAGCAGGCCATAAGACTTTATTTTGGCCAAGTAAGCAATTTTCTGTCACAATGAAAAAAGGAGAGGACTCAAAATGCAGGACTGAACAAAAGATCTTTCGTAACCAACAAACCAAACGACCAGAATCCAAAAATCGAAACTGACAAAACGAAAACAATGACAATGGACCAATAAAGAGTATAGGAAAACACAGAGTATATAAGGACACAGACGCAGGTGAAACACATTATGACGAGGCAAATATTCTACAGACAGGAAGTAAAACTCAAAACTACAAGTGAACAGGACAAATGTCAAAATAAAACACCATTGGTGCGCTACAGTAAAAGAATAAAACACACCAAAATACCCAAAGACAATAAAATAAAACATGAACCATGACATTTTCATTATTTACAGAGGAACAACGTATTATAATATTACTGAAATAATAAAAAATAACAACAAAAAAATTACCCAAAAAGGAATGGGAAGAAGCATGACATTTTCATTATTTACAGAGGAACGCCGTATTATAACATTACTGAAATAATAAAAATTACAACAAAAAATGACTCAAAAAGGAGTGAGAAGAAGAAAGTCCCACCCCAGTCTTCTAATTTAATATAATGAGCTTTTTTTAATTTTAATTTTATTTTTTAACATTTTTTTGACATTTTACATCAGACCATCAGACTGTCACTTTTATAATGTAAACTGTAAATGTAATAACTGTTAATGCAGCTTCAGACTCTAACCTATACCTGAAAAGTTACATGGTGCGTCTTTAAGTTATAATTCACACCATAAATAAAACATGACTGACTATTTTTGCACTTGCCACTGTCACTGTGATGTGCAGGGCCTCGTGACCCACTTCCTCGTGCCGCCCATAATCAGCATTATACTGTGAACCGCAGCTGTAAAAAGGATTAAATAAATAAATACGTGTACAGAGCTTTGTGTCACATCAGCGCGAGGCTCCACTTTGCATCATTCATAAGGCTTTTCATTCTACACCACAGAGCAGTACTGCGAGTGTACTTAACACAGGGACCCAGGCTTGTACACTGAGCAAACAGTACTTAGCGACTATTAGCATTCTGGCTAGCATCTGTTAGCCTTCGAAGTAGATGTGTTTCGCTAACTGGCCGCTGTAGTCTTCCTCAAAAGTTTTTAGCAACAGAAGACTGACTGTATTTTAGGGCTGCAAAGAACAATTATTAGAGTAAGCAATAAATCAGGCTTTTTTATTTTTTTTTTTCGATTAGTCAACTCGTCAAAAATGGAATATGGTTGAAATATCGACACGTAGGACTAAACTCGGGACTAGACCATGACTAGACTGCGACTAAGTCAGAACTACGTCTGGACTAAATCAGGGCTAAACTAGAACTAAACCCGGACTAGACCAGGACTAAATCCAGATTAAACAAGACTAAACCAAGACTAGACCAGGACTAAACCAGGACAAAATCCAGAGACTAAATCAGAATTAAACTAGGACAAAACTAGGACTAAACCAGGACTAAACCCTGACTAAACTAGCACTAGACCAAGACTAAACCAGGATTAGACAAGGACTAAACCAGGACTAGACCATGACTAAACCAGAAGTACTAAACCAGGATTTGACCAGGACTGAACCAAGACTAGACCAGGACTAAAGCAAGACTAGACTAGGAATAAATCCGGACTAAACCAGAACTAAACAAGGATTCGACAAGGACTGAACCAGGACTAAACCCAGCCTAAACTAGCACTAGACCAAGACTAAACCAAGATTAGACAAGGACTAAACCAGGACTAGACAAGGACTGAACCAGAACTAGACCAGGGCTAAGACTAGATGTTGTTAACATGGTTGTCAAATATGTTAAAATAAAACAATTATTTTCAGTTAGTAATTTATGTAGCTACATGACACTTTTTCTAATAATAAAGTCACTATCAGAAAAAAAGAGAAAAAGAAAGATGTTTTTGACATTTTGATAATAATGGCACCATCTTTGCCTGAGGTCCAAAACACACTTTTCTAATCCGTCACTGGTGAATCTCCTTCGTTCAGATGAGCGTGATTGACAGGTGGATTAGCCAATCAGGGACACAAGTGGTCAGTCTGTTTCAAAACAAATATGGCTGCTAATGAGAGAAAAAACTTCACACTGGGCTGAAATACATGGGTGACTCCTGCAATAAACTCTTTTTATCTGAAGTGTGAGGAAAGTCATTTTTGATGCAAACATTAGGGAACCAACGCACTCCTTAGTTTCACATGTGACACTCAAATAAACAAGTCTGATTGGACGATCACATTTGGTTCTAGCTCAAGGGACACAGAATACAGATAAAAATAACAACGATCAAAATACGGTTACGTTTAATTTTATTCTAGTAATCATTAATATATTATTCTGGATGCTGAATTACAGAGACAAAATGAGTTAATTATTTGCAGTAATTAGCAAAAATAAAAGCAAATGGACCTGCATTTGGCTCTAGTATTGATGTCAAGCCTACATGTGGCGATGAAATAAGACTTGCCCATGACGGATAATCTGGTGGTGGGTTGAGTGAATTACTTTGAACTGCACGGGCTTACTGTATAATAGAATCACATCAAACTGGATATAGATTTGATGAATCAGAAGTGGGTCAGTGAAACTATGCTCACTGATGGCAGGCTACAAAACCAGTGGCATTGAGGAAAGGAAGCTTTACCGAAGGATTTGAAAAGTACAAACGTTACAAATGAAAGGTGCACTGCATAACCTTTCTGGTTCCTGGAGATGCCATTTCTTTGCCTGTATAAAATGCTTTTATTTTATTATGTATATATTATAGTTTTTATTGATCAAAAACACACATTCTAACTGAGTAGGGTCGCCTCTTCACAGATCTGTAAATGAACATGGTGGTGTCTCATGTTCGTCTCTAAGGACATTGATAAATTTAATGCCGTTAACAATAACATCTCTATGGAAACAACTGGCGGGCCTCTACCAGAAATGTTACATATTGCACCTATAAGAAAATAAAACATTTATATAGTATAACCATTCATAAACTATATAATACTAACTTCATGCTTAGTAACATAATTATTCTAGAAATATCCAAGTATCGTTTTCAAAAGCGTTGCCATAGCGTTATCAAATTAATTGTTGCATATAATAAGAAGTAGAAACCCACATAACATTTGTCATTTCCAAATATTTAATCGTCAATTATAATTGTACATTTTTACATAATTAAATGCAATGCAATCAGATAGTAATATTAACTAATTGTTGTAAATAGACCAGAGAAACAGCCATTATGATGCATGTTTTTTTTTACCCCTTCATATCTGAAAAAATTGCCAATGGAACCCAAAAAAATTTAAATAAATTAGAAGTTTGTTTGCAAAATATATTCTCTCTCTCTCTCACTTTTTTGTATATGTGCACATTGTAGCCAAAAAGGAGCTATGTTTTTACTCCATCTCCTCGCCCTGTGTGTGACCTGGATTTGAGAGCAGAGAGAGAAGCCAGAGAGATGGTGGTGTGGGGAAATATCCTGGTGCTCACGTGATGGACTATAACGCTCAAAGTGCCAAATGAGCTCCTTTTGCAGAGCTCCAATCTCTGCTCCACTCTCTGGATAGGCACATCAAACTGGACTGGTCAGCTCATCCCAGCTACTGACCTATATTACATTTTAGGAGGTTTTTGCTAATATTTCAAGTCAATCAAATCAAATATTTAATTTCACTTGGGAAATTTTTCATGGGCAAAGTGTTTACATCCACAGAACACAAAACAGACATAAGTCACAACCTACAATGTTAGAAATACACACATTTATTGAAAATAATCAGAATTCATAGTACAGCAGTAGTTACAGTAAATGCAGATTAACCACTTAAAAATCAATAAGCAGAAACTGGTGCACTTTGTAAAGTACTAACTTTTCTGGTGTACTATATGTGCGCCTCCTGCTGGTTTCTATAAATGTTAATGCTTTGTGAGGAATGTTCCAATATATGGCTTTAAAATGATCCATTTTCAATTGCCTTTCGATAAAACATTGAGAAGGAAAATTCAACTGTAGCAGGACTCATCCATTCACTGAAAAAAAATGCAGTATAGCTGAACTGAATGTCTGTTATGCATTGACTCAACTTTTAGCAGGTTACAAAGTTTAATTAATTTATAATTGAAAGTTCTGTTAAAAAAATTGCAAGTTGGATTTTTAGATCCTGTGGGACTTCCAGATACAGACTGACAGAATTGTGATGGCGAACCAACCAGACATAGTGGTGGTCGATAAGCCACAGAACAAGGCCGTGGTGGTGGACGCTGCAATACCAAGTTGGGAACATCTACCAAGTGATGGGAACATCAGGAAAAAGGAGCATGAGAAGTTAGAGAAATACCAGGGGCTCAAGGAAGAGCTGGAGAAGGCCTGGAAAGTGAAGGCAACAGTGGTGCCCGTGGTGGTCGGGACACTCGGGGCAGTAACCCCCAAACTGGAGGAGTGGTTACAGCAGATACCGGGAAAGACAACAGAGAGTCCAGAAAAGTGCAGTACTAGGAGCAGAAAAAATACTAAGCTCCCAGGCCTCTGGTAGAGGACCCGAGCTGGATGAGGGTGAGAGACCAACCACTGTGGAAGGTGAGGAACACATTTTAGAGAAAGGATTACATCACAAATCAAACCCAAATATAATTCTGTTGAGTAATATTGCATTTAGCCTCATAGTTGGTGCTGTGCTAGCTCATTCATACTGTATATAGGTCAAGCCTCTGTCATTTCTACTGCTGTTTTGCATGATTCAGTGAGAGAGGGTCTTGCTGGAGATCTGCGCTCAGTGGTGTGCTGTGTGGGCGGATTGTGAGGATAGTGCTGGTGGAGAAGAAAGCAGCAGAGATGTGGTGCGAGGAAGGAATCAAAGAAAAAACAGCCATTTTAATTGCATTGTAGTACTGTATCAACACAGAAAACACACGCAGGTTTGCAGTCGGCAGTCCAGCTTCATCTCAGACCACTCATTTGAAGAAAATGAGGTTCAGGTTTGAAGGTGCAACATGTAACTTTTTGGTTGGGGGTCCGTCACCTGCTTGCTTCAGTGTATATGTCATTGCTCTGCCTGAAATGTTCCACAGTACGACATTAAACAGGTCTACCTTACATTTATTAAATTACACAGTTTTTTTTAATCTAAAAAATACCTAGAAAACAGACATTCTGACAGTGAGCAAGGTCGCCTCTCTACAGATCTGACTTGTAACTTGGATTGGTTTTTGATCTCCATGAAGAAAGAACTGTTTAATGCCATACTTTGAAACATTCCAGATGGAGCAATAACATCTCCAAGGAGACAAGAATTTGACAGACCGAATTTGACAGACACTCCACTAGAAACGTTACACAATGTGCCTTTAAGCAGAAGAAGAATTGGTTTAAAATAGCCTGAAGGAAGCAATTTTTGTGATGAAAGCAGGATCATTTTGCCCGGAATTGCCAATCTATGCTGAACAAAAGGTAAAAGGTACTGTTGAAAACTACTTTTTCATGACATCACAAAGTGGAACGGAGCATTTTGAGTTTTGGTAATGTAGACAGACTAATAATACTCTGGGAGGGAGAATTTTCCTGATTTTGGCTGCGATTTCCTCTCCCTGAGTTCGAGAAGGCGTGACCCGACTTTGCATCTTTGTGTGTGATTTTGAAGCTGCTGTGCTCCTCATGTGTGTTAAGTGTAAGTGTCGTATCATAACCACCAAACATCACTACAACAGCCAATAAAACAGTGCGTCAAGGGCAGAGGAGTGACAGACACAGAGACGCAATATACAAACACGGGATATAGCGAAATAAAGACTTTAAAGTGCAGCATCTCATTCACATTCTCTATAGAAATTGTCATCTGCAAATAATGACAATAATGTACTTGTACTTCATTACGTTCCACCACTAGTCACAAATATATCTATATCTCTTACTGTCAAGTGATGTTGCCTGGACAGCCTGTTCAGCATCATCTTTGACTAACAAACAGTGTCTAATGCGTGTCACCAGTTAATGAAGCATGTCAATAAACCAGAGTGTTCTCATAAGCAGATGCTGAACAGATGCACGGAGGTCACACTTGTTATGGTGGAAACTAATGCCTCATATCAAACTCAACCTAACATCTGAGACAGCTGCTGCATAAAGACTGGGTTATCAGTGATCAATGATAAGAAAACGGTATTGAAAACGGTATTAGACTTTATACAGAGATTGATTTTTACACAATCTGATGATAAAGAATGATTTATCTGAAACTACAATAGGTGAGCTGATCTGTGCTGGCAAGTGCCTCCTAAATAACATTACAGTCACAATCTAGCAAGCACTAGCCAACAGTTTTTCAGTTTCATGCTGTTGTAACACGTGCAGAATGTGGTTTGGCATCATCTTGCTTAAATCAGCTGGAACATCCCTGAAAAAGACGTTGTTTGGATGCATTGTGTTGCTCCAAAACCTGTAAGTACTTTCTGCTGTAATGATGCCTTCACAGATGTGCAGGTTCCCCCTGCCAGGGGCACTAAAGCCCCAGACCATCACAGAGACTTTAGAACTTTGTGCTAATAACAATCCTGATGGTCCTGTTCCACTTTGGCCCACAAGACACAGTGGCCATGATTTTACAAAAACAATTTGAAATATGGACTCGTCATCACCGCACACTTTCACTTCCACTTTGTGTCAGTCCATCTGAGGTGAGCTCGTGCCCAGAAAAGCTGCCGCCGGTTCTGGGTGTTGTTGATATATGGCTTTTGCTTTGCATGGTACTAGAACTGTACTTGACCTTGGAGATGTGGCGACGAAATGTGTTCACTGACAATGGTGTCCTGAGCCCCAGTGGTGATGTCCTTTACACATCCATGTTCGTTTTTAATACAGTAGCACCTGAGGCATCGAAAGTCAGGACATTCAATGTTGGTTTTTGGCCTTGCCGCTTATTTCTCTAGATTTCTCTAGATTCTCTGAATGTTTTGATGATATTATGGACTGTAGATGATGAAATCCCTAAATTTCTTGCAATTGTACATTGAGAAATGTTGTTCTTAGACTTTTGGACTATTTGTTGTTCACAAACCTTTCCCCATTCTTGCTTGTGAATGACTGATCCCTTCGGAGATGCTCCTTTTATAAAAAATGACAAAAATGGTAACATAGGCTATTAGCTTGTGCTTGCTCATGCTAGGTGTGGTGTTAGCATGGCCGCTGCAAGGTGGTCCAAGGTTATTCCTCCTCTAACTTATGCAGTCCAATCATCCTAATTATTCACCAGTTTATAGGCACTTTTCTCTACTCTGAGACCACAGTTTTCCAGCAACAGCCATGCTAAAGCACACTTGGTGATTTTGAGACAATCAATGCTTTTTCACTAGATGCAGATAACACACAGAGGATTTATTTTGACCTCAAAAACTGTTTATTCCATATATCTGTACTGGGGCAAGACACATTTTGCTCAAATACATCAGGAAAAAAACGGGTACAAGGTCTTAATTGTATAGTACATTCAACATAAAGATAAAGATAAACATAAACATAAAAATTAAAGTATATCAAGCAAATATTCAACTGAACTTAGTGATTACGTATTGCTTAAACGTGTCGGTACTTTTGTTTGTCTAGGTGCTGTATCTTCAGACAGCAGAGGTCACCCGGGAGAAGGTCTATGCCATGCACCAGTCCAGTATTGATGGAGTGGAGGACATGTCGGCCCTGGCTGAGCTCCACGAGGCTGCCATCATGCACAACCTGTACCAGCGCTACCAAAAGGACAACATCTACGTGAGTGCAGCCACCAGCTCAGCTCTCTGTCACATGCTCGGCTGTAGCGCCTTTAATCATAAATATTATATTAACAATCCCACTATATAAAAGGTTCAAACTTGTATGAGTTTTTGTATTAGTACGTCATCTTTTTTAGTTTTGGGTGCACCAATCCCACTATTATCCAAAACAAGTATGAGTAAGAGTACTTCATTTTGACTAGTACTTATGTAAGAGTCTACACAAATCACTGTAGTTAGGTATAATTACAGTATAATTTATTTAGCTAATCATACTTTAACCACACTTTGACCAATACAGACATGCTTCAACCATGTCATATATCTTTGAAAAGCACAAAGCCACTTTTTGTAACCTCAGCATGCTATTATCGTAAACACAAGCACTGCACTGATATCCTTCGTGAACTATAACAACCTTTGAGAGTCCTAAATATTTTTATAGCTCATTTGACGGTCAGAGAACACGGCTCAGCTCAGAGGCGACTTGTGAGGATCAAATAAGACGTGGTAGTTAAAATAGTTTTGGCTCTGGGCATCGACAGCCCATTGATGAGTACTATGATAAGTACTAGCACCTGATATTTTAAGCCAGATGCCCTTTCTGTCATTCTTATCTTATCTTATCATCTTATAACAAGTGCACGCATTGAAGTTACAGTTTTATGTTTCTTAAAATACGACGCTACTTTCTGATCTGTTATAATGAATAATCAATATAATAATCAATTTGAATTCCTTTATCAATATTTTTAAAGTCTCACTAATCACTTTATTACTATGTGTGAGGAATGGCTCTCTGGATTTTTACATACTCAACTCAATCAGTTCTAATATTCATTCACTTTATTTCCAATACTGACCACTAACGGCCTGATTGTGCTTCTGTAACTGTATTTTTCATTTTTGGACTGTGAGGCAGTGTGTACAGTGGCAAACCTGGAGGATTATAGCGTCCCGCGGTCAGACTCTCTCTGTGATCTAATCTAGATGATGACATATTATTCATACGAGGATTCCCCATAAGCTGATCATAAGAATTCACACACAGCACGGGTCATCTTTCTGTGTCGTGCATGTGGGCGACTGTGGAGTTTGTGCAGCTACAGGGGAATGTGACTCCGTGGAAGGGCGCTGACCTAACATTTAACAATTTCCAAAAACGCGCTCTGCCCCCAGACTGCTCTATGATATTTTGTCAAAGATGGCAATTACAGTGACATTTGAAGTTTTACTCATTCGAACCCGGAGCAGTGTATGTATGTACTGACACTAAGGAATAGACAAGATACTTATTCCAATACCTTGTTCATAGACAACAGAGTGTGATTTTAAGCATAGAATCAATCTTTTTTTAATTTAGCTCAAGATTATTCAAAGCTGTTAAGGAAGAAGTCGTGTGAACTTTTGAATATCTAGCTTTAATTTTCTGATATTCACTACTTTTAACAACCCTATTAAGAGTAGTATTTTGATACATAAAAGCATGTTTGAGTAATTCTGTATTGTCTTGCCTTTGAGTCTTAGAAAATGTCATGTTTCACCCACCCCCTATGCCCACCCGCTGTAATTAGGGTTTTTTAGGTAGTATTTATTTATTTATTTTTAACTGAAAAGGGGTAACGTTTAGTGCTGACTTAACACAGTGGTGCATTATTGTTTTTGTCCAGCTTTCCTCAGACTTCCATTAGCTGACACATTAAACACTATTTGGAACTAGGCCAGGCATATTTTATAGGTTCATTGATTCTCTTTAAGTACACTGTATATCAGACACAGATAAGAACGGAAGGGTTTCTATCTCCCCTTTCACAATCTACAGTATTTGAAATAGTAATAAATATTGTTTGAGTGTAATATGTTGTGTTTTATAGACTACATCAAGAGTAGCTGCTGTTATACAAGATAATAATACAGAGCAATGATAGAAAGTCATTTGGGCGACTGTCTTTGCAACCTGTGAGTTACTACAACCACTACTGGATGAATGAAGGAATGCATCAATAAAATACTAAACAATACGTAAATTACTGCTGTGTACAACTTTATATCCAGACCATAAATGTTTTCTCCCTATTCTGTTGTATAGTGTATGGAAAATAATTTGTTCCATTAGATTTCTTTAGTTAATAAAGACAGTGTACATTAATGAACATCTACAACACTGCAGTGTAAATATGCCAGGTTATAGCAAAAAAATGCTAATTTCCATCTGTAGTCCCTAGGTAGGTGACACCACAAATTTAATTTATAATTTATATAATTTATAATGTGGGAGCTCACAGTTCCCACTGACACTCTTAATAAAGTCCTGACTGTTTTAATAAAGTCCTATAACGGAGGGACGGGTGAGTCTGTGCAAAACTTTGTACAAAAAACACCCATATTTAAAACGAACAAAAAGATTAAAATGAATTTCTCACTTTGAATGTTTCAACTCTAAAAAAAGATGAATTATTTTTATTCAGAATTTTAGTTGCTGAAATTTGAAGTATATATTTTCAATATGTTTCAAATCAAAATAATAAGTATATATTTTCAATATGTTTCAAATTCAAAATAATAATTTCACCCTTTAAATATTCAGCAGATATATTTCCAAGCCCTTAAGTTCAACAGTCAAAATTCAGAGTGTAAAATTTCATAGCAAAGATCCAAGATGCAAAGGCAGGAGCAATCGAATCTGCGTGAGTGAGGAGGACAGAGGCTGTTTCCTATTGGCCTATTGGCTGTTTCCAATCAGATCACTTCACTGCACCATTTCCTGTTACTAAACATTAGACTGCATAAAAGAAGTGGAGTAAGCGAGTGTGACGTCACCTGTGGCCTTCAGCGCCGCTCAAATGAGGCTCACAAACAGTTACAGGAGCGAGTCTGGAGCCAGGTTCTATGTTATGAATTATGAATTCTATGTTTCTGATGTTTTTTTTGACGGACAACAGCGAAAAAAAAAAAAATCATGAAGAAACAAATTATCTTCCAAATAGGATATGACAGTCCCGTGCCCTTCATTTGAGATTTGAACATGAAATTACATTGTACCAAGCAATAATTCATGCGTTGTTTAGTACTGCATTGGTGTATTCCCATCCCAGTGTAATTAAGTGCTGCTGATCCTGTTTTTTGTTGTTTGTATGTATATTGTAATTGTACTGTAAAAATACTCTGATATGTATAAGGGTAATGGTATAGACAAGTGTGTGGTCATGGAGGGTGATGGGAATGTTGAGTCCAGTGTGGTGACGAGGCACAGGCTGGAACAATAGCCCATATGAAGAGCACTAGAGCTGGGACAGACTGAGGCTGTCACTGCTGCTACATCAGAATAGCAGCCTGGATAAAGTCTGCTAGACCAAATAGACTAGCATCTATTTGTGCCATAAAACTCCACCAGAAACATTATTATTGCACTGTTTAATAAGAACTTTATGAACTTTTTGAAACTATGTAACTTACAATCATGCAGGAATTAGACATTTTGGTTGCATTATTTGAGTTATAATGTTCTTACAAGAGGTCCTGAACATTTT
>KN498087.1:2713-15507 GCA_000787155.1 Scartelaos histophorus | reverse complement strand
AGTAGCAGTATTATTAGTATTATTAGACTCATTTACATTGGGATCACAAAAATAGAGCCCAGAAAAGTGTACAAATATTTACAAACACATTCATATCCTGCACTAATTAAATGTGCCATTTGGATCAGTAATTCAATGATTCCTTAATCTGACAAGTAGAATTTACATTATACAGAAGCTTTTTCTCTACAACACAAGAAACCACAGATAAATAAAAAACAAAACAAATGTAAAAAACCTCATCTCCTCACCTTTCTTCTTTTCTGGTAAACAAATGATTTAAACTAACAGCTCCTTATCGTTAAATATGTGTTTTAAAAGCTTTATCTGCCTGTTCCTTTTGTGCCAGCTATAGTAAATTTTTGGGTAAATTTGCATCTTTCTCGTCAAAAATATCTAAATCTAAGCCTTCAAGTAGTTGGTGACATCACGTAAGACTGCAGTGATTACAGACAGGTGTTTCTGTTACAAACACCTGGCTGTAAGGGGCGGAGTTTGACTTGTGGATACCTGTTCGACCAATCACATGCTCTCTTCTACTTCCAGACCACGCCCCTCCCCTTTAGTCCCGCCCCGTTAATCAGCTCCATGTGAAATTCGGTCGTGGGCGGAGTTCAGGTGTTTAGTCCCATTTAACAACTGTTGATTTGTGCGTTCGTTTTTTTGTTTTCCAGGTTCGTTCAAGCCGAGCTGCTGCAAAGCTCAGAAGTCACTGGAGTTCATCCCGATTAACCTGCACACACAGAGAATGAGGGTGACGTGCCCCAGGAAAACAGGTACCGCAACACAACACAACAGTTACGATGTGAACTCCCCCATGTGTTTAAATAGCACAAAACATCCACATTAACCGTCTTTGTGATATGATTAGTGCAGCAGTAAATGTGCCAGAGTTTGCAGGACTATTTTCATCTGTAGTTCCATTGGCAGTTTGATGACAAAACAAAACAAAAGAAACAGGACAAAAGCACAATAAACATTCAGTCCATCAAAGACATTAAAGATCAATGAATATTACTGCAGACATATTTGCAAAATGAGAATCTGCTAAAAGCGCACAAAGATCAAACACAATAGACACAAATCACAATCACACAACAAGACCGAGACATTTGCTGTGAAGTTAAAACGGATTAGTTAAAGAATAATGACTACAGCAAAGTAGCACGTTTTTTTTTACTCATTTAAGGAATTATTATTATAATTAGTTACATTTCTATCAGGACAGAATATATATTATACATTTAAATGTCTTTATTTTAGGTTTGGATTCAATATTGTTTGTTTCTAGAGGTTCTAAGTAGCAGTAGTAACAGCAGCAGCAGTAGTAGTAGTAGTAGTAGTAGTAGTAGTAGTAGTAGCAGTAGTAACAGCAGTAGTAGTAGTAGTAGCAGTAGTAACAGCAGTAGTAGTAGTAGTAGCAGTAGTAACAGCAGTAGTAGTGATAGTAGTGCTAGGGTAAAGAGTAGTAGTAGTATCAGACGTAGTGATAGTAGTAGTAGGAGTAGTAGTAGCAGTAGCAGCAGTACTAGTAGTAGTAGTAGTAGTGGTAGTAGTGCTAGGGTAAAGAGTAGTAGTAGTATCAGACGTAGTGATAGTAGTAGTAGGAGTAGTAGTAGCAGTAGTATCGGTAGTAGTGATAGTAGTAATAGTAGTAGCAACAGTAGCAATAGTGGTAGTAGCGGCAGTAGTAGTAGCAGTAGTAGTAACAGTAGTAGTCACAGTAGTAGTAGCAGCAGTAGTAGTAGTAGTAGTAGTAGTAGTAGCAGTAGCAGTAGCAGTAGCAGTAGCAGTAGCAGTAGCAGTAGCAGTAGCAGTAGTAGTAGTAGTAGTAATAGTAGTAGTAGTAGTAGTAGTAGTTTGTTTCTAACCACTGCTGATAACAGTTTATTTGCTGCTGTAAAACTTTCGGCTCTAAACTTCTGTCGTCGTGCGTCTCATGAAGGAGAAATATTGCGGGTCATTTAAAGTGCACCTGTCTGTCGCGCACCTGTCTGTCGTGCACCTGTCTGTCATGCACCTGTCTGTCGTGCACCCGTCACTGTGGCAGGATCGACATAATGAGACTTGAGTCTATAGGCAGGAGCTGCTTTGTCTCTCACCTGTTGCCACGCAGACCCCGTCCACCATCTGTCAAAATCCTCCTCGGGACGACGTGAGGTCAGCGCCCGGTAAAAAGGTGCAGAGACACGACTCTAATGAAGTCCTTTGTGCTTTTGATGGCATTGAAATTTGGCTTTTTACCGACAGCTCCATAATAAACCTGGAAATATACAAAGCAAAGTTTCCATTGAGAGTTTGCGGTGACATCGGGCATTAGCATACGCGGACAAAAGAGTTTTAAGAGTCTGAAAACTCGACCAAAAAATACAAAAAGGAAAACCTGTGATCAATACGAGCGTTTATGATCCTGTTTCAACCAAGTCTGCTCTTTCTGGTCAGATTGGGTTCAAACAAAAAGACCACGACCGTCCAAACCTTCATGGCTCCTGCCGAATTTGGCGAAATTACCACAAGCAGAACTTTTTTTACAGCAAACTGACTGAAATTTGAGTCATTCTACGGCTATAAACTCCATGACATCACAATACAGAATGACACAGATCTAAAATTATGCTTTGTCTCTCACCTGTTGCCACGCAGACCCCGTCCACCATCTGTCAAAATCCTCCTCGGGACGACGTGAGGTCAGCGCCCGGTAAAAAGGTGCAGAGACACGACTCTAATGAAGTCCTTTGTGCTTTTGATGGCATTGAAATTTGGCTTTTTACCGACAGCTCCATAATAAACCTGGAAATATACAAAGCAAAGTTTCCATTGAGAGTTTGCGGTGACATCGGGCATTAGCATACGCGGACAAAAGAGTTTTAAGAGTCTGAAAACTCGACCAAAAAATACAAAAAGGAAAACCTGTGATCAATACGAGCGTTTATGATCCTGTTTCAACCAAGTCTGCTCTTTCTGGTCAGATTGGGTTCAAACAAAAAGACCACGACCGTCCAAACCTTCATGGCTCCTGCCGAATTTGGCGAAATTACCACAAGCAGAACTTTTTTTACAGCAAACTGACTGAAATTTGAGTCATTCTACGGCTATAAACTCCATGACATCACAATACAGAATGACACAGATCTAAAATTAAGGCCCCAAACCTTATTAAACCTTATTAAAAACAGCAAGAGACTGATATGGGATAATTTATATATATAATTAGGCCTTATTTGACACAATTTTTGCTATTTTTGCTACTTTTTAGAATTTATTATTACCATTTTATAGAGATATCATTTCCACAAAATGAGGCGAGACACGAGATTGGAGATACACCTCATAAAAATTTAACTTTTCCAATACTGAGCCTTTTTGCACTCGTATTACTCTTTTTTCTGATATGTTTCCTCATCAAAAACAGACCCGGAGTCGCGTTTCGTTTCATTCACGCACGTTTAACGCACAAACCCTGCACATTTATTTCATTTGTTAACTCGAAAAGTACCTCTTAATGACATCACAAGGTGGAACGGAGCATTTTGAGGTAGATAAATATGTATAAATGAAACAAAACGCTATAAACTCCATGACATGACAATACAATATGACACAGATCTAAAGTGAATGCCTCAAACCTTATTAAACTTTATTAAAAACAGCAAGAGACTGGTTCCAGATATGAGATAATTTATATATAATTATGTTTTATTTGACGCAATTTTTCATACTTATTTAGAATTTATTATTACCATTTTATAGGGATACAGTTTCCACAAAATGAGGCGAGACACGAGATCGGAGATACACCACTAGACGCTCCTAGAGTCATAAAAATTTTACTTTTCGGAGACTGATTAAGATGTTATCGAACCCCCATGTGTTTCCATTAATAAAAACCCACCCAGTTCAAGTCATTTTCAGCTGATTGATTGACGGCGATAACGATCTGACGAGAATCTGGGTCACATTTCGAATCTTTTCCGACCAAGAAAGCGCAGCCCCATTTTTATCACTTACTCTCACGTACCCTCCCATAATGCTGAGGGCGAATGTGATGTTAAATAAACTGTAAAATTGTGATAATAATGGAAAGAGGAAATTATAATGGCATAAAGCACTATGGCAAAGCGTGAGTAATGACTGCTATCACACTCCATTGACATCATTTTATTCTGTAGCGCCAAAATGTGAAAATGTGAAGGCAATGGAAGTACTATTGATGTGAATGGGTTTTAAATGTTTCACTACAAGCTTTTTCAGGTTACTGCCAATGAAATATTACATTGTAGTCGTAGTAAGTGAAGTAATTTCCACATGAAAGACTAGATAGATTCATTTTTCATCTTGACACTGAACAGATTTTTGATCGGATGCCCTACTGACGCTGAAATGTCACTTTAGTCCATACAAACAATAACCAAATAAGCTAAAATTACTTAATTACGAAGGTGTTATGTGAAGTAAAATGATCTACCAATGGAACAAGCCTTTATTTTACTTATGTTACTCCATTTTCTGATGTATTTCAAAAACAAAAACAAACCTGGAGTCGTGTTTCGTTTCATTCACGCACGTTTAAACGCACAAACCCTGTTTGTTCAGTTTGTTCACTCGAAAAGTACCGTTCGTGACATCACAAGGTGGAACGGAGCATTTTGAGGTCTGGAGATGTAGACGGAAGAATAATATACACGTATAAATTAATGGCGGGCATAGATTAATTTTTTTTAATCTAGATTAATCTCACCGACAATTTAAAATTAATCTAGATTAACGCTATGTCATCACCGACAGTGTTCAGCGAGATTTTAACATAATTTACGTTTTTCGCGGTTTCGTTTCCAGTTATGGCCTTACAATTTTGTTATTTATTTAATTTCATCGGTTTGTTTCTATTCTAGTGCTGCTTTTTGGAACTGTAAAAGAGGTAACTCACCAACACGTAACCATTTTAGTCCAATCCAAATGTAAAAAAAATCTTATATATATTTATATGTGAAAATAAAACATAACGTTTCTTTGGACTATTTACGAGTCATAAAGATGTTTCTAACCTAAAAAAGCTTGTAAAAAATTGTACATTGTAGAGATTGGCAATTCCAGGTCTGAAATAATCCATATTATTCTTGTGAAGGTTTGTGAGGCACTTCCTGTATTGCCGCCTGACATCACACAACGTAATATTTAGCGTAATATCAGAAAAACAATATCGTTATAAAAAGTCTATAAATCTCTGGGGTGAGCTGATATCAGGCTGCCAAAGTACTCAAGTTATGACATTGACGTAGCAGTGCGCTCCAGCTAGCACCTCCTGTGTACAGTCAATCGCTCCATTGTTCATTTGATTTTGTTTTTTTTTTTATAAGAGTGATGCATTTCCTCCAGTTTAGCAACGCAATCCTCTCAATGACACCGAGCGATTCATTTTCATTTGGCGTATTGATCAACCAGCAAAGGGAGGAGAAGGAGTATGGAAAAGAAAAACACTCGGAGCCAGAAACAGTCAGCATTAGTTCTGCCTGAAATAGCTGTCTTCACTCTTTGGAAATCACAATTCTAAGAGGCTTTAACACACAACTTCTCAATTTTTGGCTCCTGCCCGCCGCGAATGACATCGCTCGACGCCAATTTGCTCTGCGGAAACTCAACACTTTGTCATTGTTTAACGGGATTAAAGACCGTGTTAAGTTTGAGTTATACCCACTCATAATAACTGCCAACATCAATTTTCGTCTCGCAGAACTCGAAGCTCCCGTCTCGTCTCTGTTTAAAGGGCCCGCGTTACGCAAGTTTGATTCTCGTGAGCTTTACGTCGTGTTATAATCTTGGTACGTCGTCAAAAGCAAACCCTGAGATGCGTTTTGTTTCATTTACACGTGTTTGCGTAACTCTTTACTATTAGTTTGTCTGCATCTTCAAAGCTCAAAATGCTCCGCTGCGATAGTTTTAAAGTTACATTTTACCTTTTTGTGCAGAGACAGATATAAATTATAGATCTTGCATTGACTTCTGCTGTCTATTAGACCGAATGCGTCAACAAAGCCGCCATCTTGGTACTGGGTAACGCTGCTTCAAATGAATGAACATCAATGGGAGACGAGGCATTTCCCACAGACCCTCGTCCAAATTATGTTAGAGAAAGTCTTGTAATTTGAGTTTTATATTGAGAATTGAGAATTATTAACCAAAACTGATGTTAAAGCCCAATCATAAGGGACCTTCTTGGGTTCCTGTTTTATTCCTGGTTCAGTCCTGTTTCATTTCTGCTTTAGTCTTGGTTTAGACCTGGTTTAGACCTGGTTTAGACCTGGTTTAGACCTGGTTCTGTCTGGATGCGGGGCAAAAGTTCAGCATCTTCGGTTGCTGATAAGACGCCGGCAGTATTCACACATGCCGAGGCTGAACGTGAGATCTACCATTCATATCTACGTAGTTGAGATCGGCAATTCCAGGACTGAAATCATCCAAATGATTCTAGTGAGGTTGTATGGAGTTTAAAAACACAGTGGAGCACTTTCTGTATTACCGCATGACATCACGAGGTGGAACGGAGCATTTTGAGCTTTGGAGATGTAGATAAACTAATAATAAAGATGCGTGAATGAACCAAAACGCAACCCCAGGTCTGTTTTTGATGAGGTAACAGCTTTATAACGTGACTCGAAGCTCAGAAGGGTCAGTTTGGGGTAATACGGGCCCTTTAGAAAAAGCAAAAAGAGTGACGCGAGCGGGAGAACAGGCTAATCAAGCCCAAATTGGCCATTGAGCTGGATGTCCTGAGACCTGCTTTTGAATCGCTGTGTACTTGTGCAGAGGGAGAGCCAATTAAGGCAACTTGGACATGTGGAAACCTCTGGGGGCTGACTATGTTGTGGACAGAAACACAGATAATTAATAGAAGGAGCAGTGGGCGACATCAAAACCCGTCACAGGTCCATAGCGCTAAGGGGGCCGGTCGCTTTTTTACCCACAATGCCTCTCACATCTCCGAAGCAGCACCCCGAGCCTGCGTTATGTCATTAATTTCTATTTCTGAACAGTTTTTTCTCCACTCGAGCAACTGTTGCTTTCCCCCAGAGTGTTCATTAGCTGACCTGGCACAAAAAGCCAAACTGAAATATTCACCCCCTGTAATCCGTGGATTTGGCCCCTCCTCTACGTTGTGCTGCTGATTTAATTGTCAGGCCCGGTCCATTCCGCATTCAAAGCAAGGCCCGGCTGTAAGGACTCTACGCCGGCCTCGCTATCTGTGATTGTTGGTTTATTTTTAACGGCGAAGGGGGATTGGTTTGGAGTATTGAGCGTCCTTCAGGTCAGACGTGAGAAATGCAAATGGATCAATGACGTAAGGACTTTCAATGGGGACATTTTAAAATTTTGTTTCTATTGAACTTTTTCAAATATTTACAATGTCAGGTGCATAAGTCTATGTTTGACAGCGTTTTTAGTGTACGACCTTAAAAAATGTCATGTGGTGAGACCAAGAATAACCTTAAAATTTTTTTATTTTTTAAAACATTTTGGGGATTTTAATCTAAGTTGTGAGTCATATGAACATGAGATTGAGATTTGAAAATGAAAACATGTTTAATCTAAGTTGTGAGTCATATGAACATGAGATTGAGATTTGAAAACTTGAAAACATGAAATTTGAAAAAATTGACACGCTCGGACAATATTTGTTTGAATATTATGGGGGAAATAAATGACAAAAAAGAAAGAATTTGATTAGATTTAGAGAAATGTTAAAGAAGTTTAAAAATCCTGAGTTAAGGGCGGACGGTCGCACCACATGAACGTTTGACACTTTAAGTACAAAAAACATGCAGAAGAACTCAGGATTTGTGGAAAAAAATGTTTGGTTCCAGGAGGTCAGAGGTTCTACAGGGATGTGGGGAATTATTATGAAATTTTAACCTTTTTAACTGAAGAAATTGCAGTTGGACACACGTCATGTCATTGACCCATGTACATAAAGACTAAAGGCAGCAGTGAGAGTCGAGCAGTGTGAGGAGGTGAAAAGAGAATGGAAAAGTCATGGAAAAGTTTTGAAATTTTGTCAGTGTAAAGAGCGGGAACCCTGTATTATGCTGTACAATTGTAATGAACAGTTCTTATATTTTGTTTTTCAGACGCGATCTACGACATCATCACCGTCGGTGCTCCTGCGGCCCACTTCCAGGGCTTCAAGTGTGGAGGTCTTCAACGCCTTCTGAGCAGATATGAAGCAGAGAAGAAAAGGTAGGAATCCAAACTCTGTCTATTCGTCCGGCTTTATTTCCTCATCATTTCAGGGAAGTTCTATTTGGTATCATTGGTTTGTTGGGTGAGATTATTGTATTACTGTATCTCCAACCCCGATATTGACTGAACCGATATTTGGAATCCTATATCCCATCACATTGGTGTCGATATCCGATACCAGTGTCCCGTTGGTGCATCCCTATTCCTGACTCATGGATTTTCTGATCTATGGCAAGGTTCAAACCACATTTCCAATTAAATGTATGTGGTCTCCAGTGTGAAGTTTGAACATGGACACTACATGGAGCCAGAACATGTCCAGCTTTTTTGTCCTAAGGAGGAGATTGAGAAGGAGAAGGACATGGTTTTTGGTCGTTTTGCCGTTTTTTTTGTGGGGCAGTGGCAGCAACGTCCGTAGAAAGGAACGTGTAGGTGCATTTTTTGTACGATGAGAATATGAAGATGTGTACATTTGTGAATGCGACTTGGCCGTTCAGACTGAAATCGCATGTCAAAAGTTGGGATATGTGCCGGTTTTAGGAGCGCATATCCAAGTGGCCTGGTTCAAATTGAAAAAAACGGATCTGTGTCGTTCAGACTGTCATTAAAAGATACAGGTCACGCAGGAGCAAAAAAGTTCGATTTGGGTCACTTTGGGCTGCAGTCTGAACGTAGCCTATGTTATAAAGTAGTTTCCTCATCACAAACATACCCAAAGTTGCGTTTTGTTTCACACGTAGTTCGTATCTCAAACAGAAAACTCTCTGTTCCGCCGAGTTTTGCCATGTGTTAATACAGGAAGTGCGCCGTACATCTACACTAGAACCATTTGGCGAATTTCAACCCTTTTCATTACGAGCAGATGTTCACAGAGTTTCACTTGATCACACCTGAGTCACATCTGTGCGTACGGTTAGCGAAGAAAACGTTCATTTTGATTCATTTCACGGGGAAAGAAAAGAACAGAACATGACTGATGCTGTTCACGCTCATTACTCAACGTGATGGAGTTATAATGCTGTTACCTGCTCAAAAACACAACGGGAGCTGTGTTTTTTTTCATTTGCACGTGTTCGAATGACCCTTTATTATTAGTTTGTCCGCTCTGTTCCAGTAGTTTTCACGTTAACAGCTGCCCTTGACCTTTAGTTCAGTCGAGATCGGCCATTCCAGGACTGAAATCATCCAAATGATAATCTCGGCGTGGTGTATGGAGTTTAAAAACATAGTAGAGCACATACCGAGTAACTCATTGTTCGTCCAATCAAATGTTCTAAAGTTTTTTGATCTATTGATTTTGTTTGTCCCTTTTGTTTTAACATGATTGTGCAGACTTTTTGGAGCACTTTGGAAACAGTTTGGTTTATAAAATGTGCTATACAAATAAAGTTGGATTGGATTGAAGAACAACTCTGAGGGAAAACAATCAATCAAATCAAGAAAAGGAGTGAAATTATGGAACAGTTGCAATGAGCTAAAACAAGCGACTATTCTTTTTCTGTTCAAAATAACTTGAATGAGAATTTTATAATTGTTGTAATCAGAATAATTGTTCATCTTTTATTTTTATTTATTTGATTTGATTTTTATTTATTTATTAATTGATTTTTCTCATTATGATAAGGTAGTAAAATGTTGTATTAATGTTGTAGTAATTTCATAGATGAATGTCCATTAATGTGCTGAAGTTGGAGATAAGGTCGGCACAATAAGTTTTGCTTCTGTCTGCACCTGATCACTTACTTTTTCTCATGCAATTTTACTTTTTTTTTTTGGCCCTCGACTTTTCCCGCCATCTTCAGTCAGACTTGGGGGGACAAAACTCGGCCCGTTAGATCGAAACTGAGGTTTGAACTTTGAGAAATGTGAGAAAATCTTAATTCCCGTCTGAGAAAAGAATATAAAATGTGTGATAAGGGGTTTTACAGCCTTAAAACATATATCATAATTGTAAAAAATTTGCGGATTTTGTCTATCGCGGGTTATTTTTGGAACATAACCCCCGCGGTAAATGAGGAACCACTGGACTTCGTGTTTGATTTGACTGAATATGTTTTATTTTACGGGGATCAGACTGAATATAATGTATTTAAACTGTCATGTGCAAAACAATGACACATAAAAACACAGGAAATGATTTTGTGTGAATGAAACAAAACCCGACTCCAGGTCTTTTTGTATTTGGAGGGTAAATGTTTGAAATACCAGCGATCGATCCAAGATGTTATAATATTTTTTCTTTCCAGTTTTGCTTAAAGCTCACAAGAGTCAATTTAGGACCTTTTAGAACTGAAAAGAACAAAATTAACTCCCTTTGAACCTTTTCCGCGGATCGCCCATTATCCGGCTGATTTTATTTTCGATAAATATTATGATTGTGTAAGTTGGACCCGGAGCGACTCCACTTCGCTCTGAAAATATGAATAGTAAATAGCTCCACGCTCTTTTGACTTTTAACTGGCGCTTACACGTAGAAGATTCACGCTGAGTTCAAACTGAAGCGGCGCAGCGTCTGACAGCTCAATTTGACTGGAGGCGTCGGGACTCCTGCAAAAAGCGCGTTGTACAGTCTGGATCTCGCTGGTTCTTTCCACCGTTGCTCCTTTTATATCTGCCAAAGCTGTCTGTAACTTCTCTGAGAACTCCCCAGCTTGAGCGAAAATTAAAATTCATTTCATCTCAAAAGCCCGTTTGGAAGTCTGCAAACTTTTTCGGTCGGATCTATCAAAATTAGATTCAATAAAATAAACAACGGATCGCTTTTGAAGGAGGTCTCGCGGCGCACAAAGTCAATATAGTCTGTGGTGGAGATGAGGGCGGATTGGGTTTGATGTGGTGCAGAGCGGTGTGGTGTTGATTGGCTGAAATCTGTGGCTCGTGGCTGTTCTGGGTTTGATTGCCGGGTGGAAAAACATGCTGCGAGCGTCTATGGTCGACCGGACGAAATGAGAGCTCGCTGCAGCGGCTCTGCCCCTCGCTACGATGATGTATGCAGTTTGAATTCGTCTCCCGGGCAACATATCCATACCAACGCGAGATCAGCAATATCCGCCAAATAGTGCTGCCTTTGCCCCTTTGTGCGGCGTGTGTGAGTGTGTGTGTATGTGTGTGTGTGTGTGTGTGTGTGTGTGCGCGTGGAGAATGTGCATGTGTTTGTAGGTGTGTAAATGGTAAATGGTCATTTACGGTTTTCTACCTTCGAGGCGCTGAAAGAGCTTTACATCGAGAGACCACTCACACATTCACACACACATTCATACAAACGTTCATACACCAGCGCGTGCACACACACACATACACACAGGGGGTGGGTTAAGTGTTTTGCCCATGGACACAACGGCACCGTTTGTCTGTAGGAGCTGGAATAGCATTACCAACCTGTAGGTCTGACCGCCCAACCAGTGGTGTTTATCAAGAGCGGTGTGTGTGTGTGTGTGTGTGTGTGTGTGTGTATGTATGTGTGCTACGATGATGTATGCAGTTTGAATTCGTCTCCCGGGCAACATATCCATACCAACGCGAGATCAGCAATATCCGCCAAATAGTGCTGCCTTTGCCCCTTTGTGCGGCGTGTGTGAGTGTGTGTGTATGTGTGTGTGTGTGTGTGTGTGTGTGTGTGTGTGTGTGTGTGTGTGTGTGTGTGTGTGTGTGTGTGTGTGTGTGTGTGTGTATATATATGTGTATAGATGTGCGGGCATTTTTATGTATAAATGTGTGTGTTTCTGTATGTGTTTGTGTGCTCTTGTGTATACTTATGTGTGTGTGTATCTGTATGTGTGTATATGTGTATGTATCTGTGTGTATATATGTGTGTATCTTTATGTGTGTATATATGTGTGTGTATATTTGTGTGTATCTTTATGTGTGTATATATTTGTGTGTATACATGTGTATATATTTGCATATATATACGTGTGTATGTGTGTGTATCTGTGTATATATGTGTATATTTGTGTGTATACATGTGTATATATTTGCATATATACATATATACATACATATATATGCATATATATACATACATGTGTATGTGTGTGTATCTGTGTATATATGTGTATATTTGTGTGTATATACGTGTGTGTGTATATATGTGTGTATGTGTGTGTATCTGTGTATATTTGTGTGTATATACGTGTGTATGTATCTGTGTATATTTGTGTGTATATTTGTGTATATATTTGTGTGTATGTGTGTCTGGCCTTCACTGTGGTCACTTGAGTGATGCTTGAAGAAATGAAGGCTGATTTTGTCCCTAAGCTCCCCACAGAGTGCAAAGTCATTACAGAGCGTGCCAGATCCAATTAGTTACAGAGTTTGTGGCACCGAAAACGGGCGGGATACAGGACCAAGATGGAGAAGCTATAAATTGGATGAGTCGATGGGAAAATTGTCCTTTACTGGTGATAAAAAATTAAAGTTCTTTACGCTGAGACGCACAGGCAAATCCTATACAAAGATGGGCCGGTTTTATCTGCTAGCGTGAATGGCTCAGATAAGGTTAGCGTATTTTTTGGGAGAATCCACTCAAGTGAAGTAGTTTTTCTTTGAACGAGAGATTA
>KN498086.1:7984-20040 GCA_000787155.1 Scartelaos histophorus | reverse complement strand
ATATATATATATATATAATGTGTGTGTTATCAGTTTCATCCAATGTGAGAGACTCTGCTTGCATATTCAGTCATTTTGTCAATGAGAAATTTTGAAAAAACTCCCTTTACAAAGTATTAGATAAGGAGTCAGTACTTTAAATGAGTACTATAGTATAGTATCAGTTCTTGAATGAAAGCATGTTAGTGATTTTGTGCCTTGTGAACATCCATGAAACTTGAGCAACACTTGCTCACGCTTGAACGCAGCCAACAGAGCGATTTCACCATTTTGAACAAAATTTCCTCCATCAACTTTCATTCAGAGAACCATTCATCTCCCACACTCGTCCCTCCTTCTGTTTCATATTTCGGTGCCACTGTCCCCAGCGGGTTGGTGTCTCGAAGTTCCATCTGTCAGCGCCGTCCAGGGGGGTGACAGAGCGGATGAGGCCCAGGGGAGAGACATCAAACGTGGGATGTTGGCCTGGGCTCGGACCCCCCTCTTCCACCCCTGTCCCATCTCTATTTGAGTTGCTGGCCCCTCCATCTGTCTGCGCATGATTTGGAGCTGGCTGTCGGAGGAACGAAAGAAAGGGCTCCACCAATGACAAATGACAATCTCAGAATAAACAGGGAGCGCGGGAGGGCAGGGGCGGGGCTACAGAGCTGAATCACTCTTTCATCATCCCTCCGTCTATGTTGCTCTTCTCATTAACCTCTGCTCTTTGCCCTCCTCGCCGCGCGGTCGCCTGTCACTCACACAAGCTGCTTTCACTATTCCTACACTTTATACAGTGTTATATAGATTTATGGAAAAGATAGAAAGAAAGACTGCTATATGTTTGCATTGGTATGGTGTCTTTGGCATAAGTTTCGGGAGGGCATCATTATTTGTTTCCCTTTTTATCGATAAATCACAATTTTCAATTGAGTTTTATTTTATCTTGTCACAGAGTTTCAGTCTTAAAAGTGCAATGTCAAATTTTTTGGTTCCACCACTTGCTTGTCCCCAACACTAGTATAGCATTAAACGTAGCTATATCTACAGAGTGTGATGCAACCGAGCTAACTGGGATCTGTGGAGAGATGAGTCTGCTCACAGTAATGACGGATGTTTTCAAAGTATTTTTAGCAACATAAACACAACTAATGACAGAATCGAAGCTACATAAGTTAATACCATACTGTCGAATATTCCAGGCACAGCAATAAGATTGCCAAGAAGTCAAGCAGGTGGTAGATCCACTACCAGAAAATACCATTAAAGTCCTATATAATGCAGCATTGGCTTTAATCCATGCTCAAATGTTGTTACTTCATCAAAAACATACCTGGAGTTTCTGTTTAATTCACACATGTTTGAGTAACTCATTATTATTAGTCTGCCTACATCGCCAAAGTTCAAAATGCTCTGTTCCATCTAATGATGTCATGTAGTGGTATTTTTCAAGTTAACAGCTACTTTTTACCATTCCCGGGCTGAAACCATCCAAATAATTCGAGTGAAGGTGTGTGGACTTTAAAACCACAGTGTATTACCACATGACATCACAAGGTGGAACACAGTGTTTTATGTTTGACAGAAGAACTCTAAATATGGGTAAATATTCAGGGTTTGTGTGTTAAACTTGTGTGACTGAAACAAAACACAACTCCAGGTATGTTTTTGATGAGAAAACAGCATTATAACATAGTCAGACAACAGTATAATATGGGTCCTTTAAATAAACAAACATTCACATAAACTAACTTCAGTGCAGAACAGTATTCCAAAATGTCCCTAAAAGATTAAGAACATGTGTTGACTAATAAGAAGATTGGCTGTATTACATACAATATGATACCTTGTATAAGACATTGTATAGATTTTTTGGTATTTTCTTAATTTATAGATTGCACCAATAAATTGTTGAAACAGTGTAATGTGAGCCTTAAACCTTTTTAGTGTCGGACGTTTCCCATCACAAGCTACAATGCAACTTTATTCTTGTTCTTTACTAAATCAGGGACAGTCACATGTCACAATAGCCTTGGTTAAGGGGCTTCACAATGGTTCAAGCTGCCCTGCTGTCTATTACACTAGGGACACATTCTTACCTGTACGCCCAATGACACGTCATATTGGGTTTCATAACATAAAGTCTAGTCAACATAAACTCCAGCAGCCCAAACTCTTCTTTGTCAGGCCCTCAAGTGATGGTTTGGCATGTGCAGTCTATGTAATTAAATCAGCTGACTAGCCTACATGTGGGATGACATTGTAAAATATGGCAGCAGTCCCTCCATTTACATAGTATCCTTTCCCCTACTGTCAGTACGTGCTCATATTTTGTGCCCATGAGTCACACACACAAATATTCACGGTGCATATATGTTGGAGCGATGCTGAAGACACGTCCCCAGCAGTGGACCACATTACAAGTACACATACCAAAGACACAGCCCCTGTCTCTGTGCTCTGCTCTCAGCACTAGCTCAGGCCTGCAGTCAGCGCGCCCAGACCCTGATCCCACACACATGACAGATGCCTCCTCCGCTGCACTGGCATCCGTACTGGCATCTGCACTGGCATCTCCTTCACCACCAAAGGCATACTGCTTTATAGAACGGGCAGGGATTAGGGTCCATTGGAGGAAGCGAGCATGTGCGCTGGCCTCAGCAAGCTCACAGATAAAAAAGCATCTCAAATTGAATCAATAACCGCCGTCCGCCAGCTAATCCCGGCGAGCCCCCATAAAAGCAGTGGGCACCAAAGGCCTGCCAATGCCGCGGCCCAGCCCTGCCCTTCATCTTTTTATATCTGCGCCCCCAGTGCCATGCAGGAGTGCTCAGGTGAGGGCAGCTGCATGGGCCTATACGTGCACTGTAAAAAGGGGGTACTCGCGTTGGCCCAGGTAATCCGCCCGCAGACAGGGCAGCTTTGGACTGCAGAGTTACTGGCAGCTGGAGAAAAGCGGACAGCTGATGTGCGTCCCGGCCTGGCCACAGCACGCCAGACAGGATAAAGAGATATAAGCCGCCTACACCCATGCTCCATGCTCCCCTCGCCCTCCCGATCGTACACCCATGTCGCCCTAAAGCTCTTTCATCTTCTAACCCAGTGGGTGCTAAAGCAAACTTTCCACTTTGGCTCTGTGGGGGCCAGGCATTGTGGAATGACACAGAGAGCTGGTGGGTTTGCTCAGCGCCACACCCCTCCACTGTCGGACGGGTTAAGAGCCCAGGGAGGGCTTAACAGCATCAACAGGAGGCCGTGACATCCATTCTGTAAGATGTCTGTATAAACCCTGAGCATCAAAGAGTAGCTTCGTCCAAATTGTGTTGTTTTACTATTTGGATATTACCCTGGATGATCTTACAACAGCAACTCTAAGCTTTGAAATCATCCTTAATACTGTAAATGTGTCATTTTCAATAACAGCATTTTGTGGCTATTTATATATAGCTATATTTGTGGCAAAGTGAAGTGTATCGTTGAAATGTAAAGTTTAGAAGATACAGGCTCAAATGAGGATCAAACCATGAATTGTTAGGATTTCGAAGCCGTCAGGAAAACTGAGCAAATCCTATCCCCAGGCCACTGGCTCCACACAGGAATGTGGGGCGTCCACTTTAATTGTGCCTTACTCTGGATCCCCATCTCCCAAAATCAAATTTCCCTTTTCCCACCTCTACGGATTCCCTCTGGAGCTTGATGTAACACATTTCAGGTCACATCTAAAAGTCACCGTAAGCTTAGACGAAGAGTTTGAATGGTTAGATAACTGAAAGCTTCAAAGTCTTATGGACTAGAAAAGACAGCCGGACAGTAAATCAGGGAGACACTTCAAAGCAGCTATGGAGACACACATGCACACAGAGCAAGACAGACATTCAACTCAAAGAGAGGGATCATTGAGCAATTCAAGACAGAGGACAAGACAAACAAACATTACCACGCGAGGATAAGGCCCACTAACAATACACTGTATAAACAAACTAGCAAAGTAAACAGTATGGCAGTGGTCACACACACAGCTGTTGTGTGTGCCAGCCCAGCCGCCCGATGCACAGCAGACAGACAAATGCAGTGAGAGATCCCCGTGTGAAAGACAAAGGAGGGTACAGTAGTGGCCGTTGCAGCCAAGGGAGACTTCATTAGTGAGGTCAGTGCCCCAGGGTACTTAGTGTAACACTGGAGGCCTATGCAGTGGCACACACCCCCCCCACGGCCCTGTGCCTAGGTGGATATTGCATCTTTGCGATAACATCTCCCTACATAGGAGGGGGGCCCCAGCATCACAACATAAAGACCCCTGTTTTCGGCAAGTTTGAAATAAGGCTTTGTTCCCCCAAGGCCTCGGTCCCCCTTCCCTCCGCCGCCACCACCTCCTCCTACTCTTTCCTCTTGGGTGGGCTGCAGAGTTTCCAAAAAACTGAGCAACTTGTGTCTGGGGATAGAGCCCCCCTGCAACCCCCCAACCCCAGGCCTGCCGCGCATATACACACATTCAGAGTGGCACATATCTTCCACCGTCCACCAGCCCCATCCTGACAGTGGCGTCCTCTGGCTCTGGGCCACGTCTGTGCGCTGCCGGGTGAGGAGAGCAGAGCCAGACCTGCTGCTACTGAGGAGGGCGGAGGGGAGGAGGAGGGGGTGTGGTGGTCTCATCTCACCCCAGGGAGAGCACAGGGCCCACAGAGAGGCATGTGTGCACGTATATATACCATACTGTACAGTCATGGCACTCAGGGGAGTGCACAGACAGGCTACCTTTACATGCAGCCTTGTCAGCACAGATGCTACACAGTGACTCACTTTGAATGGTCTTATCAATAGCCAGACAAACACTACAGTCATGTGTCCACTCAGCCTGTGGACTTCACCTCAACATAAACCAATACAAACCACGAGGAGCAAGACCAGATGATAGTGTGTGTTAAACATCATATACTGCACAAAATTGAGCTTTATGCCATGTTATAATGTTGTTTTCTCAAAAACATACCTGGTGTTGCTTTCTTTTACATTCACACATGTTTGAGTAACTCTTTATTATTAGTCCATATCACCAAAATGCTCCGTTCCACCTTGTGATGTCATGAAGCGGTAAATTAACAGCTACATTTTACCTTTTGTTCATTTAAGATTGGCAAGTCCAGGACTGAAATGATCCAAATGATTCTAGTGAAGGTGTGTGGTGTTTAAAAACACAGTGGAGCACTTCCTGTATTGCCAAATGACATCACAAGGTGGAAAAGAGCGTTTGAGAAAAGAACTTGAATTTGCACGATTTGTGTCTTAAACCTGTGTGAATGAAACAACTTCTGATGTGTTTTTGATGATAAACAACATTCTAACATAGATCAGAAATCACTGGTTGTTTATGTCAGTACATTTGTTCATGTTCATCTTCAAACACACGTTTTCTCAACATTTTTATAAGTGGACTGGAAAGCCATTGGCAACTTATTCCCTCTCTCACTTGCACAAATAGTCAAGTTGCATGCAGAATAACACTGTCAAATCATCCAGTGGCTCTGGGGTAAAACTACAGCACTGAATGTCTCCACTTTCTCCCGCTTATAGGCTCTATTAACGCTTATTGGAAGACGTCTGGAAACATATGGTTGACGACGTCTGGTGTAGTCACTGAAACTGGACATATACAACCTATTGTTCAACCATGGGGTCAGCAGCAGCTTCACAACCTGCCAAAGCTTTCCATGGGGGACGTGACTCTAATCTCATCTTCGATGTCACTTAGAGGCAGCTGGTTGTAACTGTTGATCTGCCCAACAGAACGGAGCACTACAATGACGTGTTTTTTTAAACTGAGTTAGGCAAATTATAAAACACAAATTAAAAGGGAATTTATAAAAGAAAAAATAAAGAATACAGTTGACATCGAGATGAAGAAAACAGGATCATTTTCTCAGTTTTCCCAGATTACAGTTACTACAGTCGGAAGTCATCATCATCTAAAGGACTTCTGGTTTTGTGACATAAGGATGAATAGAGCCCATTGCTTTAACCTGTGCTCTCCCAAAAAAAAAAATAAAACCACAGGCCCAATCATCGTTTGTTATAACTTCAACAGGATGTCCGATAAGTATTGTGAATGGATACAGCTCACTGTTTAGTCTCAGCATCACTTCCTGGTCCATTTCTGACACACAAAAGCTTTGGTCAAGGTCTCGTGGAGGGAGGGGCTGTATAAATATCTCTGTTGTGATGCTAAAAGGAGTTGCCAGGTAGGAAAGACATTTATACCCACATCAGCTGGAGGACTTATCGGACCCTTAAAGCGGATCAATCATTTTCCACTGGCTGGTCCCCTCTCTCCACACTCTCCTGTTCACTGGACAATGGCCTTGTGTAAGCAGAGGTTATTCAGCCCCCTGTACTGTTGTGTATCTCTCTCCACGCACATACATGTAAGAGAGTGTGTGCACGTGTGTGTGTGTGTGTGTGTGTGTGTGTGTGCGCGCGCTTAGTGGCTCAGTCAACTACCAACACTGGTGCTTTTCATGTTCATTATCACTTGTTTTATAGTGGAATATTTAAGTCGGGGGGCCTTGGCACGACTGCAGCTATAGTTAGAGAACAAAGGCGAGTGCTGGGGGTGTGGGCCGGGTGTGGCATGCCGGAGCACAGCGGAGAGCTGTTCACTAAGTGTTGTGCCCCACACTTCATGGAAAGCCAGTGGGGCTGGCCAGGCCGAGCCGTGCAGGCAGACGGAGCTAAATTCAACTCATTCCTGTATTAATGGGAGCTTATGTGCCATTCCAGCTCACTGAAGAGGGCATTAGCCTGAGCCAGACAGCCATGATGCTCCCAGAAATATCCCCTCTCCTGCCTGCTCTCTTCATTCTATATTGTGTGTTTTGTCTTTTCTTAAAGGTTGGGTACAGCACTATCTATTTAAGCACAACTGGCAAGTCCAGAGCTCATCTGCGCCAGTCGAGGGTAACTTACTTATTAAAGCGATATCAACAACACAACCCTGGTTTTACCAAAACAAAACTGTCAAACCTGACTGGGCCACAACTTTAACAAAATGGTTGGATATTTGGTATTTGTTGTGGTTTTGCTGGCGTTTGTAGAAAACTGTCTGAATGACCAAAAGCATTTTAACAAAGTGTGCTGTCAGAGCTGTTTTGAATGCCAGGCGAAGCAGGGCGCGTGGTGGAAAGCAGCAGTGGAAAACCAATTAATACACCTCAAACTCTTTGTTTGGACACAAACAATGCAGCCATTTGTCAAAAAGTACAGACCACTTCCACATGAAGATCAGTCTAAAGATTTAGCTTTGCATTCTTATATATGATGCTAATCTGCTATAAATCTACAGAGTATGACAAGAATGAATGAAACTAGAGACAGTACACTGGGGACACTTAAGTTGCTAATGATACATTGCTTGTAGTTTGCTATAATGTTGTGAAGTCTTCATGTTATTAGGTTTGGTCAGCATTCAGCGTGTGGCTCCAGCGTGTTCCAAAGGCTTGGCTCACATGGGTGTGTTTAAAAAAAGACAAGTATGCACGCCGACATTCATTGTAGCGCATGTGCCGTGTGCTGGAACGGTCGCACCAGTTATTAGCTGGCAGGGATAATTGGACTCTATGTAGGTGGCATGACCCAGCTGTCTGCAGCAGGAAGGCCCAGAGCTGAGCGCGACCTCCACTGCTGACCTTACAAATGCAATACAGTCACCTTTGACCCCGCTCACATTAAGGACAGTGCTGTCCTTCTGCAGTGGACCGTCCAATTAGAGCACATTGGCCTTTTTGCGTTTCTTTTGTTAGAACATGCATCCTGTTGTGTTATTATTTTAAGAGAGAGATATTAGTGAAATGTAGCACTGAAAACTGATGTGCCACTTCCTGCTTGTGTTCCGCCTCAGTAAGTGACCACTGACCGCTGCATGAATACACAATAGTCAGAGCACATTCCATGAGAGGTGATGGACATGTGATACAGGTCATTCTCCAGTTTATACACACATTTTATAAACTACAAGTAAAATAGCTTAGTGACTATCTCTTGACAAACAAATATTAAAAGCATAAAAATATATCTGTATTTTATATACCATTTTGATTTTAATTTATTAGGAATTTAGAAAAAACAAAGCATCAGGAAATTGATTTTTGTCAGACTATGTGTGGGTTGGGGGTTTACGTTAGTAAATGTTTTGATATTGTTGTTTTGTATGTAATTTGTGAAATTTGTTGTCATCATTGGCTTGTCTAAGATTATTATTATATCATTAGCCAGTGGCTATAATCTTCCAATACGGATCACTTTTTCATTCATATGAACTGTGAGTGTAGGATATGAAATAGTAGACGGGAGAATTATGTACAATGATGTCAGATATAGTCACAGAGTTACCTGTGAAAGAGTCGGGGCTTGAGGCCCTTAGTTCAAGTATCTTGACAGTTATGAGACATAAGTGTAGTCACATTGTTTATGAGTGACGCCAGAGCCTGGAGAATTCCCAGTGATTTTTGCAGCTAACCTTCCGTCTTGTCTCCCTCACGTCTCCATGTCTCCCTGTGAGCGTCTATCAGCAGCAGGTCCAGGTAGGGCCCCGCGGGACACATTAGAGGCGGCAGATCTGTCAAGATGTCCACAGTGCTCCCTCAGCCTGGCATTGAGCGACAAGAGAGTCTCCTTCTCACCCGCCCTCCTCACCCACCCGCTCCTCACCTGCCCGCCACCTCCCCTGTATCACAATACTGCCGCTGAGTGACTGCAAAGCCCTAATGGATGCACATATCTGCCTGTAGTCTGATCTTGAAGCCCTTGGCAAGAAAAAAAAGGCATGCAGCGGGGAGGGGAGTGAAACGATGGTTTCACGTGTAAAGTCAATGGAACTCCTTTGATGGGGCACTGTGTCGGACTAGTGCGTCGGTGTGAAGAAAATATAATGAGCCCATGTGTATAGTGCATATAAGTAAATACAGGTGTGGAGAAGCCAGTGTCCAGTCTATGCAGTGTTAGACCATTAGTGGAGCTTTGAAGACTTGGCATCTGCGGCAAATTCTGTAATAAACCAGAGGAATTCAACAACAAAGTGATCAGAGGGACAGGGATTAACAATTCGATCCAGAGATGTTTGTTACCGCTACGCATTTTTAGCATGCTGCTTCACCTTAACACCACAAGAGGTTTGCAGGTTTATTATTGTGTAGCCATGGCGACACGGAAATCATTGAGCAGCAACATCCAATACATGATACAAATGCACAAAACAAGTATGTGACCACAAAATGCCCATTATCATAGCTAACTGCTAAACTATTTGAGCACCTTAATGGTTTTTATTGGTGTTTTTTACAGTGCTCACACTCTTGACTGCAGATCAGTTCAAATGGTGATGTAATTTTAACATCTGTTGTGCATCAGATATTAAAGTTAGTCATTAGTTTGGTGCCATTTTTGGTGAAGTATTTACATCCACAAAAGGTTTTAATCAGGCTGGGCAGTTAATCATATCTAATCAGTTATCTCTAAATGGCAGTGATATGCTTAGGTTTTGTTTTTTCTTTTCATCTATTCATATTCGTACTACCTATTGTCTGTCCCGTGAGAAACTAGAGGTCTACATCCAATCTTCACAGTAAGAGTATGGGTTTGGGAGCAGAGTTCAGGTTTTGGAGGAAAAAATCTATAATTTATAATAACAATATAACAATATGAATAAAAATAACTGAAACTTTTTTTCTTCCTAGTTTCCAACAATACAAATGAAAATGAATTGATCAGCAGCTTACTGTGATTTTTCATTTATTGGAGAGATATTCTAAAATAGAAAACATTAAAATTGCACAAACTAAAAGAAGAAAATAACTAATAAATATACAGATACATAACTTGTTAATAGTTAAAGGTTGTATTTTATGCAATACTGACTCTTCTGAGCTTTAAGCCATGTTAGAATGTTGTTACCTCATCAAAAACATAACTGTTGTTCTGTTTTGTTTCATTCACACATGTTGAATAATCCTTTATTATTAGTCTGTTTACATCTCCAAAGCTCAAAATGCTCTTTTCCACCTTGTGATGTCATGAAGCTGTAGTTCTCCAGTTAACTGCTACCTTTTTTTATAGAGATAGTAAAGATTAGCAATTCTGGGGCTTCAGTCATCCAAATAATTCTAGGAAGGTGTATGGAGTTTAAAAACACATTGGAGCGCTTCATGTATTACGATATGACATCACAAGGTGGAACAGAGTGTTGAGAGAAGAACTCAATCTGTGTGTTAAACATGTGTGAATAAAACAATAAAACTCAAGTGTTTTTTGATGAGGAAACAACACTATAACATGAATAAGAAAATAGTGTAATATGGATCCGTTAAAGATGGTTGAGCACATATAAGCACATATCTTAGGACCTTTCACCACCTCTGGGACTAGATTGTTTTAATTTTCTGCACTCATCTGTTTATTAATCATGACCAGGACAGGCAGTAGTTGTGCTATGAGTGTCAGTCAGCTCAAAAATAGACCTAGACTGGGCTTTTACTGCCACTCAGAGCATCTCTTGATAAAAATGCTTTTCTGTTGAGGATGGCCAAGGGTGACAGGCAGAGAGAGATGTTAGAAGAGAACATTTGTGCTGTAGGTTTGTCATACTCAAAAGAAGCTGTGTTTACATAAATACATCTGACTAATTTACAGATGTCAGTGATGCAATAAAGGGAGAGTGTGAGGGATTTTTTTTGGATGATTTTCTCTCTCAGCTGGGAACTACAGACAGATGACCAGAATGATTTGCACCACCAACAACTGTGGAAATGAGAAAGGGCTTATTCTAAACTATTTAATTCAGTCTTTACAGCAACGGAGATCTAATATTATAAAACAAAACAAATGAAGCCACCCAAGTTAGTTATGATCAGGAAACAATTTAAATGATGTTTCTTGACTATAATTTTCAGCCATTTAGCCAATTATCAAACTCGAAATCATACCAGTAACATTTGAATCATCTTGTTTAAAGACAATTTCTACATATTTCAGTAATGCTATACCACAGCGTCTACCAAATCTTGTCCTCAGATGACAGCCTGGGAGAAGGCAGAAAAATCTGGTTCAGTCCCCAAAAGGAGAAGTCCGACAGATTGAGCAGCCTATAATGGTCTTCCACAGACATTCTGCTCCGTGCTGATAGCAGGGACGGTCCCATGGGTGCCCCGGCTGACTCATTGTTTCCAGGACCTTTCACATGTGTCGCATTAGCAGGAGATCACAGACCAAAAGTGGATTCTCGCCTTGTCCACTTCTTCTACTCATCTATCAATACCGTTCTTTGTATTTCGGTACATGTCAGAATGTAATGGGACCGAGGACAGGCAAAGAAGCTGAGTGTGAAAAAGTTTAAGACACATAAACACCTAAAATATAGAGGGGTGAGATTCTGCACTAGCAAAAGGTCTAGACTCTGGGGAGTTTCCTTGGGCAGGGAAACACTGGAGCCTGAGCCAACTGGACGAACCCAGGACATTCCAATACAGAGCCACAGTGGAACAGAATACACAAGGGGAAAATCCTGCAGAGCCACTGTCCAGGGACCAACAGTAATAAAGCTCAGGATGGATTTGAGCGAGATGTTTCCAGATCATTGAGAAACCTGATCGAACACATCTAAATCAAGTAGAGTGTCTCTGTAACAACTGCTGGGTGACTGTATCAGTTTACTACATAAACATAACAGAGTGGCTTATGGGTTAAGTTGTCTATCAAATGATAAAGTAAACCAACTTCACAAGGATCTAAGAAACAAGGCCACATTAAAGCCTGAAACATTCATATTTTCCAACCACATATTATGGTCTGTCTGCTCTCAGCTCTGAGTGCATGTCTGTAAGGCTGCATATGTCGCTGGTGACAGGAGCTCTTAGTGACTACAGTATGAGTATGTATGTCAGGAGCAGGAGGTGGGAGCGGGCAGGGAAGGGGGTCTTAATGGCTGCTCTGTTCCCACCATTGAGCAGGAGTGATGGAGGAGAGCATGTTAGTAAGTGGGATGCCAGTGCATGGAGTAGACACCGCAGCAGAAGAGATAGTAACATCTTCAT
>JACN01003366.1:0-10403 GCA_000787155.1 Scartelaos histophorus | reverse complement strand
CTAGTAATTGAATATACTTAACAGTAGTCCACATTATGATGAGGTAATACAGGAAGTCTTTCAAATTCAATTTCAAAGTGGTTTTAAATTGCATACATCTTCACTGGAATCATTTAGTAAAGTAAAATGTAGCTGTTAACTTGAAAACTACCACTTCATGACATCACAAGGAAGAACAGAGCATTTTGAGCTTTGGAGATGTAGACAGACTAATAATAAAGGATTACTCAAACATGCGTGAATCAAACAAGACACAACTTTGTTATATTTTTGATGAGGTAACAGTGTTCTAATATGGCTTAAATCTCACCGAGAGTCAATTCTGTGTAATACAGGAGCTTTAAATAAATGACAAATCTACACTGGACTCAGGAAATGTAACTATCACTAATTCATATGAGAAAAACGAGAGTCATGGTGAGGCATAAAAAATTCACAGTGTGACGTCAAACCCAGACGTTTGTGCCACCAAAAGACTGATGGTACTGCCTGAGCACAGATGAGGAGTTAGCTCAGAGTTTTTTCTCTGAATCAAATCGATATTGTACTGCAGACATTCCTTCTAAATACAGAAATGTTCATCCTTGTACATATTTTTACTACATCACAGAGTGCAGTAGGTTCAATCCACGTGACATATTTTTACTAAAAGACTCAAATGAACTGAAGGGAAGAGAGAATTATATGATAGTTCTGTGTGGTTTCCATCTTTATTACCGTGCCTGTCCACATGAAACAAAACAGACATCAACTTTAAACAGTGTTTGCTTATGTGGTAGCATTGTTTATTGAGGACTCATCATTTATGCACCAGTATATCATTTGGAATCCCTCACAAAAGATGCACAGGTTAAATTTTATAAAACTGTATTTATTGTTATTTGGACACAGTAGCACATCACACACTACAATAAAACATAGGCTAATGGCAAAGAGCAAAAATATAAATGGTAATATATTCAAACTAAGTGTATATATACCGTGCAAGAGGCGGGGTTAAAGAGAAACAGCAGTACTGGTAATTAGATTTTAATCTGATCTTTATTTTAACACAAACTGACCAGAAAGAGCTGAGTTAGTTGAAACTATAACAGGTGAATTAATTTGTGCTCTTAAGCAAGCCCCCATCAGGCAACAGTTTTTCAGTCAATCACTCTCACCTTTCTGTTGAAAATTAAACTAAACAGAGCCATGGTGGTGATCGGAGGGGCCGATGGCGACCCCGATTGCGAGCCACACTTCTGTCAGTCTGCCCCAGGCCACCTCTATATATAATAGTATCTTATCACCATGTATGGAGTGAATATATATAATGATCTGTAAAGCGTCTTTGTGACATTTGTCTGTGAAAAACACTATATACCGTATTTTTGGGGCTATAAAGTGCACTGGATTATAAGGCGCAGTATCAAATAATATGTCAGTTGTGTCATTGTCCACACATAAGGAGCATCGGATTATAAGGCGCAATAAGAGAAACAAAACGCGTGTCGGATAAATAGAACTTTATTCAGGTCATTGACAATAACTCTCAGTTGTAGCTAACACAAAAATACAAGTTTAACAGTTGGTGGATTTGGGCATAAAACATGCCCGGATCCCTCTCAACATTGTTCAGTTTTAACACTAAAATACAAAACCTGAAATCTGCATGGTGCATGTCTCTTAACAGGTGCATTTTGGGTCCTTGCACGGCAGAACTACCGGTATGTTGCACAGTCGCCCTATGTGTCGCCAACATATTACTCCTCCTGACTCGCCCACTAATACATTATTAGACTAATGTGGACAACATAAAATCGGTTGGAGGTTAAACACAACCAAAGGTCACACATAAGGCCACTGTTGATTTTTGAGAAAATGTCATGATTTTAGATGCGCCTTATAGTCAGAAAAATACGGTACTTTCTTACTTATTTTTATAGTTCAAAAATACAGAGAAAAAGAGGCATTCTGACTGTTAACTTGGTCTGGCTTGGTCTCCATGATGGTCGGAAGGTTTAATACCACACTGTGAAACATTCCAGACAAAGCAATAACATCTCCACGGAGAAAAGCATTTTATGGACCCTCCACCAGAAAAGTTACACAATGAAGCTTTAAGTTATTAAGACCACCTTCAGACGCTGGTTTGTGAAATCAGGAGAGTTGTTTTCCATCAGAATCAGAGCAGCATGTTTGCTCCTCTCGCTGTAGTGACTCATACACAGATGGTCGCTGACACTTACGTGGCTCTGAGATTTCTACAGACTTTTTTGTACATGTTAAATACCCGCTCACTTCAGCACTACAGTAATGCACCACAATACAGGGGTTTGCTTATTTTGGATCAGGGATTTGTCAAAATAGCCACTCTGTTTTTTCCCCAAGTGCCCAAACACATGACTGTAAATGTGAAGTAGGTGTGAGAGATACTGATATGTTTTTCACCTGATTGTGATGATATTTTTGCATTAGATTTGAAAAGTGCTAAACATGCCTCCACTGTAGATGTCTTGGATAAGGTTAAAGGTGCACTGTGTAACTTTTCTGATCTAGGGTTTGCCACCTACCTTAATTGTCTCCATGGAGATATTATTACATCACCTGAAATGTTCAACTGTTTTCTGTTGTACACATATTAATTACAAGTCTTTTTATTGCTAGAAATTCAGTGAAAACATATATTCTAAGTGTGGCTGGGTCACCTCTCCACAGACCTGACCTGTAACCTGGCCTGGTAGTATCAGTTGTCTCTCATGGTGGACCCTCCACCATCTGCTTACAGCCCCCAACTTACATGTGGCGAAGTTTTTATTTGACTTTCTTTTTTACTGAATGTCTGAGTATTATGGTTTTCAGGGAAACAACTCAAAACCAACAAATACAGCTCTGTTTTCTGTTTGGTGGTATATGTTAGATTTTTGGATGGCCATTTAGAGGACTCTCCTTTAAAGCAAAACAAGGTTTGTGCTGTTATTGTGGGATAGCCAGCGGAAGTAACATGAGACTGTAGCTCTAAATGCAGTTTTAGCTGTAGCATGTCAGCGGCTACATGATCTGAGCTGCAGCTCCTCTGAGCTCACAGTTTAGACCAGAGCCAAAGGACATTTACATTCACAAAGAGTCAGTATCAAGGGTTGGACATCAGAACAGACACATACAAAGTCAATATGGACATAACACTAAAGAGATGATTACACTTCTGTGAGGGAAATGACTCACTGCTTTATGATGATTTAAATGTTCTTCATATCAAATATCTGCAGTTCATAGAAAAGAGGTTCACACTGTGTGCATGTGTGTGAAGGGATCGCATGCTCATTGCTTCTGTTTCATAATCATTACTGTTCTATAACATCTTTATTTTTCCTTGTTAGTTCCTTCTCAGAGGATGTCAGGGTCCACTGTTGTAAAAAATGTGCTGAATATGCTGAATTATGCTGAATATTTGTATGACCAAACGCTGTGGTTGTCTGATCTGCACTTTCACAATCAGCAGTCCACACATGGATGTCAAGATTTAAAACTATGACAATTTTAGAAGCAAAAATTTATTTATGTAACTATTAATGTCGCATTGACAGCTAAGTACCAACAGCTTGTTACACGCTAGAGGAATAGTGATCTATCACACAGTATGAAAGTAACTCAACTCAAATACCTCAACTCCGCTCACATGTCTCTGTAATCAGGAACACACAGGTGTAATCAGGGCAGGATTGTGTGATGTCACCCAGTACACATGATGTCACAGTGGACAGTGGAGGCAGAATACCTGCACTTTTTGTCTGTTATTGGTCATTAAGATGCAAAATGACCTAGTTTGCTCTAAAACTACCAAAAAGACTGTGAACAATGTTCAAGGTTCTTAAAACACCACAGACACAGTTTAAATAGCAATAAAAGTTTATTTAGTGTGTAGTTCCACTTTAAAGAAACAGCTATTACCTAATGGTCAGTGGTTCTGAGATTCAGATCAGTTTGAGGCAGAAACACTGTGGCATGTGTGGTGGACAGAGATGGATGTGTGTGTCAGACCATGTCAGGTGTCCCTCCCATTCATCACCTCACGCCCTCTCTGTATGTAACATGCCTCCTCCAAGAGTCTGTGCAGCTTCTTCACATGCCTTCTCAAGACCTTATATAGATGAAAAACTGCCCACTGAGTCTCCTACTCTGCTACTCTTATAAATACACCGGGCTGACCCATATGGACATGTAGTGTGGTCAATAGGAGAGGACGGACTGAGTTAAAGCTTTAGAGTAATGTATACAGCAAAACTCATTCAAGATTCTGCATTTTTAGCAAAGTGAAACTTAAAAAGCAGGTTACAGAAAGTTCAAAATATGCTTCTGGTGCAATTTTATTATCAGCTACAAACACAATTTTCTCATTCCTCCCTGGACTAGACAATCTTGTGAATGGCCAAAAATGTGAATTGCAAAGCTCTTCAAACTGAAAATGTCCCAAAAAAAGCAAATCCAGTTTTATAATTTAAATTCCTTCATGACCCAGACTAACAGATAATTCCTCTTCATTTTACTAGTGTATTAAAACATGTTTGTAAGCACTATCAAAAAGGCATCTAACCTTGCATCCTCTTCATTTCTATTAAATGGCCTTGAATAACACTTTTCCAAATTCATAAAAAACAAAATATAATATTTTGACTTAGTTCTTCAATAAACTGCCTCATATTTTCAAATTGGCATAAACAACCAAGAAACCACTTCATGCAATGGAAGCAACATGTAATGTACAATATATAGATACGGCTTCCAAATGCCGGGGCTTTATTCATTCAGACGATGAGTCTCTATGAGATGGTTCCTTCTTGTAGGATGAATGGAACAAGTAAACAGTGAAATGAGATGGGCTGGAGAAAACATAAGAGATATTTTTCATGTTTTTGCTGTTATTATTTAATTGTGGACCTTCCTTGTTCCTGTGAAGGCCACAGCTCCTAAAGCATTACCTTTTGTTTCAGTTGATCACGAGTCAAGCCGCGCATGTGTTTCAGGTATGTTGAGGTCTGCCTGTGTTTTAGACTGGGCTGTGGTCCACTCCTCGCCGGCTGACTGTTCCCTTCTACTCCTTGATTGCAGTTTAGTTTTCAAAGAGGGAATTGCAAAAGGTAAAAATTCACAGGCGCCACAGACCCACCATAAGAGACTGAACTGCTTTCAAAGTCAAGCAGCATCAGCTTTGGCTGCATCAGCCTGTTTGAAATGGATTATGTCTAAATCTGTGTACAACACCACACATACTGTATGTTTAACATGTGTTCTAATATGCTATGGCAGTATATCCATTTAGTCACTGAAATCAGCATGAGAAGAGTTGGCCGTTTGCTTTTCTGCCCTTACTCACTATAAAGACATTGCTTTAAAGTCTTAATTTAAGATGAAATATGACACACATCTAATATTGTATGCTTGTAGTGTCCCACAAAAATGATATAAATTAAATCAAATTAAATTTTCAATTTTAGAATTTAAATGATGAATCATGATTTTTGTCACCTCTTTGCTGTACAGTACTGACTGAGGGCTTCTCTGGCTGTAAAACATTAGAAACCACAACATGAGAGACTTTCCTGGGCTTTTGGACGCAGCTGAATGCAATCCATTTGCAAGACCTTGTAACTGAACCTGCTGCTTTGCTGTCTCTACAGACTGCTTTTGCCTCTTAACCTTGTTGCAGAGTCAGTTGACATTTATAAGCACTGGATTCTAAAAGGGCGTTTCAAATCTAAACGCAAGACTAAAGGAGACTTTTATGGAAAGTGCTTTAAGGGTGTCGAGAGAAAGAGGGACCTGAACACATCAGAGATATTTACAGTCAGTGTAAATATGTGGATGCATGTTTGTAGTGGTTTCTCTTCCATTGCACCTGTCACAGTGACTCTTCCCCTCGACATAGCTGGCTCAAGTTGTGCCCCTCTTGTTCTGGTGCAGGCGCAGCCAATGCTCCTGTCACACCGGTCAGGAGCGCTGTCAATTGTTGGCTTTGGTTTCACTGGATTTAGAAAAAGCAAGGCAGCAATCCACAGCTTCTGCATTTGAGGCACTAAAATGAAAATAACAACTGTGAATCTGTGGAAACAAAGAAAAAAGCATTTACTTGTGTTGTTATTTACAAAGTGTACTTGTTAAATGAACGTATTTAATGCCGTCTTTCTAGCTAAGCCCTTACTCCCACCTCTGCCTTGTCTGTGTGCTCAGCTTGCGGCTCAGGTCCTGGACGATATGGAGGACCACGATATTGGATTTGCTCTTGTTGATGAAAAGAAAGGTGTTGCTGTTGCCAAGAAGTTAGGTAAGGCTTTACATGTCCTTGAAAACAAAAACAATTTTAAGATCATACAACAATGTCATTTACTTACAAATACAACATATCAAACATTTTAAATATACTAGATTTGAAGTTATAATGTTGTTAGCTCTTCAAAACATACCCAAAGTTGTGTTTTGTTTGAGTGATCTTTTTTTTAACAGGTACAATTTACTTTATGTTCAGTCGAGATTGGCAATTGGTCCCAATCTGAAATAATCCAAATGTTTCTAATGAAGGTGTATGGAGTTTAAAAACGCAGTGGAGCACTTCATGTATTACCACATGATATCACAAGGTGGATCAGAGTGTTTTCAGTTTGAGAGAAGAGCTAAGCCTAAATATGCCAAGTTTGTGTGTTAAACATGTGTGGGTTAGGGTTTTTGATGAGGACGCAACCTTATAACAGAGATTAGAAAATAGTGTAATACTGACTCTTTAAAGGGTTCAAAGAAAATATATTAAAAAAAAAAACTAGTGAAGACACCTAATAAAAATGTCCACTCATGTTTTCAGGTCTGGATGAGGTGGAGAGCATCTATGTGTTTGCTGATAATGAGATCATTGAATACGACGGAGAACTGGCTGCAGACACTCTGGTGGAGTTCCTCTATGATGTACGTTTACGTAATTATGGCTTGATTGTGCTTTGTTCTTGATTTATGTACAATCTGATAATATAGTAGTTACATTTTACAGGAAAAAAGATTTTAAAAAACCATACTGATTAATTTGATCATTTTTTTAACACAATCTGACCATGAAGAACTGTTTAACGAAAGAGCTAGTTTGTGCCAAGTTTTTCAGTTTGTCTCTGTAATTTGTTTTGTTGAAAATCAAACAGGACCAAGAACCTCGTATTGGTCACAGATTACTGAAAATGTGTTGTTTAAATCCATTTTGTGTTTTTTCTGAGTTTTCAGAAACTTAAAACTTAAGTTATTGCTAATGTGTGTCACTTCTGAATGTTCCGTCAGTGCAAAGTATCAATTACACTGATCAGCTGATTGGGGCTGAGTACACTGAAGGAGTCATTGTCTTATAGGTGATTGAGGACCCGGTCGAGATCATTGACAATGAACGTGAGCTCAAGGGCTTCTACAACATGGACGAGGTTATCAAGCTGGTCGGCTACTTCAAGAGCGAAAAATCCTCCCGTAAGTGGTCACAACAGCGTCATTCAAACTTTGGATAAAACACTGAATAATATTTGATTTCTTTCATCCTCTAGATTTCATTGAGTACGATGATGCCGCAGAGGAGTTTCATCCTTTTGTCAAATTCTTTGCCACATTTGACGCCCAGGTTTGTAATAGTTAGTAAGTAATAAAACACTACTAATTAACTTAAATAGCAGTAGGGCATGCATGCACTAAGCTAGCACCAGCGACCTCTGTAAATACAAGAACTGAACGGATTCTTTAGTGACTCCACACATCTCCAACACTCTGGCTAACTAGGAAATGAGGTTCTAAGTCCAAAATCTTTGAGTGTCCCTTTAAATACTGTCAATACCTAATATTAACCCATACTAGTGCAGAGGCTGAAAACTGCACTAATTTCCTTAAAACAAACAAACATCCATCAATTTTTCTCCCGCTTAATCCAGCTGGGTCACGGGAGCAGCACTGCCCATTACTCTGTGCACCAGACCCAGACCCTATGAGCCCCTCTGCAGGTGGTGACCCACAGGAGGGAGGAACTCCCCAATGGTCCTTGATTATAAACTGTTCATAGGGTTGCATGTTTCCCACAGGAGGGAGGAACTCCCCAATGGTCCTTGATTATAAACTGTTCATAGGGTGTTGCATGTTTTTGGTTGACGGGGGGAAACCCATCCAGACACGAGGAGGAAACATGCAAACTCCACAGAGAAAGGCCCGGGCGACCCGGGGATCAAACCCGTAACCTTCTTGCTGTGAGGCATGAGTGTTGCCACTCAGCCACCGTGCCATCCAACAAACAAACAAACAAACAAAACTAATTCAAATGTGTAATGGAACTGTTATGTATCTCATATAACTACTACTTCTACCCATCCATCCATCCATCCATCTTCTCCCGCTTAATCCGGCTGGGTCGCGGGGGCAGCACTGCCCATTACTCTGTGCACCAGACCCAGACCCTATGAACCCCTCTGCAGGTGGTGAGCCCACAGGAGGGAGGGACTCCTCACCGGTCCCTTGTTGTACACTGTTCATAGGGTGTTGCATGTTTTTGGGTACTACTTCTACCATTACTATAAATCAAAATAAATGCAAATTCCAAGGTTACATCCATTTATATGTCCAGCCAGGATAACAAATTAAACCAATATTTGGAAGCTAATATTTGATTCAGCAAAATTTTCAGTATCTGATTGGTGCAGAAGAACAGAATCAAAAAGACAAACCTTTATGTCACCATATGACTTCTTGTCTCATCAGACAATCTAGCCAAACTCACCCCAGACACTTCTCTAATCAGCTTATCAGCTTGTCCTCACCTACGTGAGGTTAGACACGAGGTGAACATTAGGTTAAAGGTGGGAAATGTTCTCATTTTGACACAATTAGAAACTCATATGAGTTGGTTGTCATGCATTGAGGCCAGAAATAAGACGCTCCTACAACTTTCTGCCAATATTTGGCATTTGAGACAAATAAGAAAACAAAGTATAAATTGTGAATCAGTACAATCGATATTTAAGTTCATACTTCATATCTGAGAGCACAGATAGTCAAGATTAATAAGATGTGTCACTGAATTTTTTAATGCCCAATATATTTTACTTTATCCACAATTTCAGATTGCTAAAAAACTGAAGCTGAAGCTGAATGAAGTGGACTTTTATGAGCCATTCATGGAGGAGCCTGTGACCATCCCTGGAAAACCGTACATTGAAGAAGAGCTGGTGGAATACATCGAGCAGCATGACAGGTCATCATTTATATTTTTGCTCTTTGTCATTATAATATTCTGATATGTGAACTACTACACCAAATAATTTCCCTTGTGGATCAAGTTAAAGATTGTCTAAGTCTAAGGTGGCTGCTAAGTTTTTCAGATGTATTTCAAATGAATTTTACTTCCAAATGTGCAGGCCTACATTGAGAAAGCTCGAACCTCACAGCATGTACGAGATCTGGGTAAGAAGCTCACAATTTCTGTTCAATGGTGGAAAGTGATGATAATTGTGACTTGGTTCATAGGAGGATGATATTGATGGAGAGCATATTGTGGCTTTTGCAGAGGAGGATGACCCAGGTAATGCAGTATCTCAAAAATGCTCAAAAATAATACTCTTGACAAAAGTAAAACAGTATCAATAATAATGTGATTACTCCTTGTTTTCAAAGATGGTTTTGAATTCCTGGAAATCTTGAAGGAGGTCGCTCGTGAGAACACAGACAACCCTAACCTCAGCATCATCTGGATTGACCCAGACTCGTTCCCCCTGGTATAAACAAAGATTCATGGCAAACTACATAATACACAACTCTTATGATGATGAAGAAGCTGGTATTAGGTTTAATAATTACATTAAAAAATACATAAACTGACTCACTGTTGTTTTATTTTACAGCTGGTTCCTTATTGGGAGAAGACATTTGGCATTGACCTTGCCTCTCCTCAGATTGGCGTTGTTGATGTTGAAGATGTAAGAAAATTATCTGACAAAACATCTTGCGGAATTCATAGTGTCAAAGTGGTTCTGATTCTGGAAGCCACTTAAGTGCCTTCTTAGTTAAGAAGGACTACAAATATGGTCAACCCAGATTATTAGAATTTCATTCTAGGATTCTCTGATGACTTTCATTTTCCTGGCAAGACTCTTCACTCTTCACTTTATGCAAGACTCTTTATACTTCAGAGAGACAGCGAGAGAAAGAGAGATACTTTATTGATCCTGAGGGAAATTCAAGTTTTGCCGCAGCAATGTACTACAGTTCTCAGCTGCCTTTGTGTGTCAGTCAGAGGTCTCAGTTTAACATGAGGACTGGTCAGGAAAGGTCAGCATATCTGTGTCAAGGCAGTTTGAGAGGAGGAAGAGCAGGAAGTGTCCCTTCTCTGTGTTGTGCTGCATCATAGCAGTGTCCAGGAGCAG
>KN498085.1:0-19810 GCA_000787155.1 Scartelaos histophorus | reverse complement strand
ACAAAATAGCCATATTATCACTGAAATAAATCACGCAGCTTTTATTGGCCTGTGCTTCTCATAGATCCATGTTTTTTTCATTTTTTCAGACCTTCCTTTGTCCGCTAGAGGCAGCGTTAGTTCGAGAACCAGCGCTACTACCGCAAAGAACCGACGAAGAAATTACCCGGAAGTTTACATCAAAGCTAGTCGTGTGTTAGCACAGTTAGCATTTAGCAACTTTACTTATTATTTTTCTGTCTCCACGGGTTGGATTCTCTAAAAAACAACAACCATGTCTGAAAGAAAAGTTTTGAACGTAAGTACATAGCTTCTGATCTTGTGTATTTATCTTTGTTTTTTCAACAACATAAGTTACACATGTTTCGATAATAACAAATCAGAAAACTGAATATTTACTGTCTGCATTGCTCACTCTCTGTTTATAATTACTGTGTGATTACTGAAATGTAGATTAACCTCATATTAAATTGTATCAACTTTGCTGTTTTCTTCCTCAGAAATACTATCCTCCAGATTTTGATCCAGCGAAAATCCCAAAACTCAAACTACCCAAAGATCGACAATATGTGGTCCGATTGATGGCCCCGTTCAATATGAGGTAAATCCCACTATATGCAGTTGGCAGGTGGAGGGTGACCACTGACCAGACGTCCCTGTTTACTTGGGACAGCACCAGATTTGAGCCCTGTGTTTCCTGTCCCATCAGATTTATCCAAAACCAGTGGTTTGTCCCAGTTTTAAACAAGAAATGTTCCAAGTGTCCTTTTTTGACCAATTTGATCTAATCCATGTCAAAACTAGGACTAAACTAGGACTAAATCAGGACAGCATCAAGTCTAAACCCGGACTAGCACAAGATTATCACAATTTATGACTCATTTGATCCCTGCCAAGAGTAAAAAAGGAGCATAAATTGTCATTTATTTAGCTAAATTGCAGAAAACCATAAAGCAAAAACAAAATTACAGAAGTTCCTCAGATTATGATGAGACAAGAATGCACAATGTTACACAGTCTTTTCACTATTTTATTTATACCAATATTTATTCCAACCCAGTGTGTTTTGAATTTTGAAAATCTGGTCACCCTAGAAAGGTGTAATGTGTTGCCATTTTCTCCATATACAGCAGAGTAATGCAAGTCTTTCCTTATCTACAGGTGTAAAACATGCGGTGAATACATTTATAAGGGAAAGAAGTTCAATGCTCGAAAAGAAACAGTTCAAAATGAGCTGTATATGGGATTGCCTATTTTCCGCTTTTATATAAAGTGCACCCGCTGCCTTGCTGAGATCACATTTAAGGTAAGAGCGACTGTAAATAAATAACTAATTACTGTTATAATGTCGTCTGTCATAACCCAACCTAATCTTTACCATGATATGTTTAAAAATGTCTATATACCGTTCTTCTAACAGACTGACCCAGAAAACACAGACTATGCGATGGAGCACGGAGCCACGAGAAATTTCCAGGCAGAGAAACTTATTGAGGAGGAAGAGAAGAGAGTCCAACAGGAAAGAGAGGATGAAGAACTCAATAACCCAATGAAGGTCAGTTCTAAACACACAATTCTTCAGACAGACATTGTTACTATTTGTTTTTTTAAACCAAGATTCTGTTTTAGCGCACATTTTAAACACATCAAACACAAGAAGAAGAACAGCATACAGAACATATTTATAGGAAACATTTTTTCTTGGAATAGCATATAGAATACTTACTTACTTACATACTGTTCAAACTATTGCTTACTGTGAAGTGAGCATTTATCAATATGCTACTTATTTCATATTGTATTTGACATTCACCAGGTGTTGGAGAACCGCACTAAGGACTCTAAAATGGAAATGGAGGTCTTGGAGAACCTTCAGGAGCTAAAGGAGTTGAACCAGCGACAGGCTTTGGTGGACTTTGAGGGAATGATCGATCAGTACAGAGAACTGGAGAGGAGAGAGAGGGAACGGGAGCAAGAGGAGGACGAGCGGGAGACCAAGTGGGTGGCTTTGGTGTTGTAATTTGATGTCAACACTACCTTATGCATTTTTATTTGGCTACTCCTCTAGTTACACGTGGAAATGTGAATGAAATGTGCTTTTTTATTTTTAGGGAGATGTTGGATCGTGTTCTCGTGAAAAGACTGAGAGACTCTGACTCTGATTCAGACGACGAGAAGCAGAAAAAAAGCATAAAGACCAACAACACTGATGTCAAAGCTACAGACATCCTGACAGCTGACAAGCCCACTAATGCACAGGTAACATAATAATAACTAAAACTGTCAGTAAAGAGTCAATGAAGAAGTAAATCTCAAGTATTTTTGGAGTTTCTGTTGTCTATAATGAATTTTAGCCCTAATTTGTTTAGTTTATGATGGTAAATTTATGTATGTTTATGTACATAAATTTAGTACGGTAAATGTTACTATTTTGAGAAGAAAATTGGATCTAAATAATTAACTACAAATACAGAACAAGAAGCAAGTCCATTTAGTTAGTAGCTTCCAGGACTGCTTAAAAAGTACTTTTGGGTTAGTTTCATTAATATATTGTAATACTATTTAAAGACTATTCTTCTTTAGGCAATAATACATAAATTTTTAATCAAAATATTTGACAGGAAGGCACCTCGGGAGGGGTGAAGAAAGTGGAGAGTTGGGAGAGGAGTGTGGGGACGCTGAGCGGTAAAAGCTCTTTGGGATCTCTGGTTGTACGAAAGAAACCTGCAGCACCTGTGAACAAACCCAATGAATCTACAGCAAGTGCTCCCGCCTCTCAAACTGGTAATACTCTCATCTTACACATTTTATTTTGTTTCTTGTATGTAGGTTGGATCCACTATATACAATTAAAATTACTCATATTGATTAATAGACAAATAAATAAGAAAAATACTTAGGGGGATAAAAATAATTACATAATGGAGTCATTTTATATCCAGCAGATGCTAAATGATTTCCATGTGAATGGGCCCGGTATTAACAGTATTTACAGTGAAACATGAGAATTTTGACAGATTTTTCATATAATTCCAGTATTTTAAAGACCTGAATAAAAACAGACTTTTCTTTTCATATCTCAACTTTTATTTTCACATTATTTGTTCTGCAGACTCAAAAGCTGATTCTTCCACTGCACCGAAGCCCACATCCACACAAAATGGGTCATCCTCGCTGAGCCTGCTGGGGGCGTATTCAGACAGTGACAGTAATGACAGCGAATAGGGACAATGTGTTCTGTGCTGTGTTCAACAAAAGACTGTGGTTATGCAAGCTAGAAAAACATAATTTTGTATTACTACAATCTCAAATTTATAGTATTTTAATAGCTTAAAGGTGCATTATGTAACATTTTTTGTGCATGTTTCACTACCTGTTTCCCTCTATGGAGATGTTACTTCCTTGCGTGGGTTCCTCAACGGTATGGTGTTTTATTAATAGTTTTCTTTCATATTCAATAACAGGTGTTTTCATTACAAGAAAATAACTTATAAAAACACATTTTTACTGGGAGCGGGATCACCTCTCCACAGATCAAACCTTTATCTTGGTCTGGTGCCTGCTTACCACGGAGAAAGAAGGAGTTTAATGACCTACTGTGGAACATCTTCATGGAGACATGCAAGTGGTAGACTCTGCACACCATAGAATCTATTCAAGCTTACTCACTGAAGACTGCATACGTAGTTGTTGTTTGGAATCATCTTGAATTTGGCACCTTCATCTTCTAATCAGATGTACCCAGTAGGATCGGAGTTGTGTGTCAGTGGCGAAATTCTGAAAACTTTAGTTATGGTTGTAATTATTAATTACACAGCGCAACAATTACATGTAGCTGAAGAAAACTGGGACATTTTCTATTTTTTCTTAGATTTTGTCAGACTTACAGCAGAGCCCGCCCGAAGTTGTCATCAGATCTTTCCAAACACCTTCCTTGTTTGTGATGTAAGCCTGAATAAAAGTTTTATTGTGCACCTTTATAATGAGGAGTGACAATTTTAATGTATTTTCTGTTGTGAAGTGAACATTTTATTTATCTGTCACTTCTTGCCATGTCTGAATAAACAAGTGATGTCCAATTTGCTCTGTAATGTAATTTCTTATGTATTTATTTTATCAATTTTCTGCTGTAGTGTTTTGGGGTTTTTTTTCTGCTGTAGTGTTGCACTTGAGATTTTTTGTCCACTCACGCAAACTGCAGTCCTCCCCTTTAATCCCGCCCCCTGAGACAGTCTGCTTCACGTCTGCACAGCTGCTAACATTAGCCCACTGACCTGCTTTACCCAGGAGCGGGACACACATAAACCAAAAGACTCATTTATTGCGCCGAATCGTTTTTGACATTGACGCTGGATGACATCTTAAAATAGTAGAGAACGTGAGGCCTCCAATGCAAAAAGCGAAAGAGGGTGAGTGTTGTGATTTGGTTAGCATTAGCAGCGGTGGCTAACTTGGCTAACTTTACACCACTTTAACATCGCCAGATCTTTCTGATTTTCATTTTTTTCTCGCCTTTATGATAAAGGGTTTGCCCACCTCTCTGTATCTATTGTGGCTCAATGTTAGCACCACGTTAAATAATTTACCTGGTGTTAAAAGGATTTACTCGGTCAGTCATTGTAACAAGTGACCATCCCTTTAAAGTAGCAGGCTGCTCTTGACAATGGTTTGATAAACTACTTTTGTTTGGCTTCACGACGAGAAAAAAACGATTTTATTGGGAACAGGATTCTCGTGAAAACGTTTACTGCCTGAAATTGAATTAATACTACTACATTTTGCAAGAAGAATGTATTTTTTAATTTCTAACTTAAATTTATAAAGCATTCAAAACATTGTTGACAGGATTTATTGCTGTATGTGATAATTTTCTTATGTTTTTTATTTAGAATCTGTAGTTTATCTTACTGTGCTTTAGCTTATATAAAAATGTGTATTTCTGTTTCTTTGTTTTAATTTAAATGTATTTTAGTCTCAATCTTCTTAACCTCGTATTGGTATGGTGTGGTATGTTTTTTACTTGTACAGGGACAGTGCACAATAATACATTAACCAAGACAGAAGTCATAGGAAAGATGCTGGTACTAGGTTATAGCAAGGATGCTATTTTACACCAGTAGTTTCTAAGGTGGAAATATTAAAATGCAGATTCAGTGTATATAAATCAACTGACCAAAATATAGATTTAAAACAGATATTGCTTTGGGTTACAGTGTTGAAATAGTATTCTTAAAACAACATACACCAGACACACAACCACATACACCCATAGCCATTATGGGTGTAACTTCGACCCTGTGTCAAGGCCCAACATTTGTACACTCACACATTCTACATTTTACTGATCATTCAAATCATACCCATCCATACTGTGTACAAACTTGTTTAGAGATCAGAAACTTCTTTGTCAGATGTGCAAACATTTGAAAACCTGTGCAGGTTAGAATCTCTGTTGGCAAATTATTCCAATGATTCACATCAATAGAGGAAAAAGAGGATTTGGAGAGTTCAGTCTTACATCGGGGACAGAGCTTGTTCATAATTATTACGGGTGCAACACTTGTTTTAGTAGTTAATTTGTCGAACGATTAGTGCTGTTGTTACATTTTTTAAGTGTATTTTTGATGCAAAATTATATTTTTGTTTTATAGTGCTGTCTTTGATATAAAATGTCTTTTATATATGCGAGATGACATTGATCAAAATACAACTATAGATAGTTTCAAAAGTGATTGTAATGATTATACAATTGTTGCAGCCCTAATAAGAATTATTTAAATCATCAAGTTAGTTGCTGTTGCCAAATGTAAATGCAACTACTACTTTAGTTTCTTTTCTGTTGACTATTTAAAACATTCTCCCTTTTGATCAACAGATCCATGGCAAAGTGGCTGAAACTAAACTTTGGCAGCAGGCGTGACCCCCCTCAGCCCCCGCGGCCAGACTACACGGAGAGTGAGATCCTGAGGGCGTATAGGGCCCAGAAGGAGCTGGACTTTGAAGACCCTTATTCCCCTGACGGAGAGTCCCAGAACGGTGGTCTCGGCTCCTGCACCTCCACTGTCAGCTTGCCTTCGTTCTCTGCATTCGGCGCAGTGCTGCCCAACGGAGTGGAGGTATGGGCCTAATCATAACTGAAAACCTTTATTGCCCCAAGGGGAATTTGCCTTGCCCATGAGAGCACATAAAATCTTTACATGAAGGCAAGACTGAGGCCGCATAAGAACACATACAGGACACATTCATACAGTTCATGCTAAGTGTATGTACTTTGTAAGGGTAGATTGTTACTTTTGCTTTATCAAATTATATTTCTGGGCTATGCAGAGGGAACTACAAAAGCATAACTGCTTTGTCCAGCTTCAAGAAATTGCCTATATTTCTTTTAATTTTGTTTACAGTATATAATTATGTTCCTGTTTGTTCTGAATTGTTGATACTGGAATATAATTACACACATTCTGCCAAAATGTTTAACCATATTATCACAATAGTAAGAATATACAGGAAGATTTGAATATAGTTAAATTATTAACCTCTTTATCTTTATGGAAATTAAAGATAGTTTTCTTCTTTGATTTCAGGTTAAAGTTGTATCTCCAAAACATAGACTCATCAAAGTAGACTCTCAGGAATTTGGACGCAGCAAAGTTCCCCTCAGCCCAGGGACCGTCCAAGAGGAACCAGTAAGTAGACCATTTTTTTTTGAGAAAGAGGAAAATACTACAACAAGATTGTGCTTATGATGATTTGATTCAAAGATTTTACGCAAATGTTGTCTGTCAAGGAAATTCATTTCCTTTTTAATGTTGATAAGTGCACCCTTTCTCTTCTTCAGGTGGTTCCATCTGCTCCAGCTGCATCAGACGCAGACACAGATTACTCCGACCCGTTTGACGCGCGCCCTGATCCTAGACCCAAACTGAGCTGGGAGCCAAAGACTGTCTCCTCGGAGTGCGGCAGCTACATGGAGCCGTTTGAAGCTCAGCGCATTATATCAGGTTCAGATAAAATACTTGTGCTTGTAGAGTCATGTCAATTTGACCGAGCCGGTTGCTTTGAGATTAAGAGGACTTTTGTTTCTTTTTGATGAGCCACTATGAATGTTTATGGTTATAGGTAATGTTGCATACCATTCCAGGTCATTAATTAATTTTCTTTCTTTTTTTCTTTCTTTTCTTCTTCTTCTTCTTATTTGTATTATTATTTCTTATTATTATTACTGTTTTTTATTCTTAGCACTTGCCAGGATGTTGTGAGTCTACAAAAAAATAAAAGAGCAGATACACAGATACAGTAAGAAAGACATGAGAGAGTTTGCTTATGTTTGAAGAAAGTAGTTAAATTTATGCTGTATTAAAACTATTTTTAAGTAAATCTTTCTCAAATAGTTACTTGTAAATACAAATGACTAAAATCTAACTTATTTCCACCAATCTTTTGACAGAACTACAGCACAGTTCGATGTCAAGCCGATCGGGGAGCAGTGATGGAGGGCAGTTATATGATAATCCATATGAGGAGAGGGGCAGGACCCAGACCCAGCCCAGAGCGCCCCCTTCGGTTCTGCAGCACGCGGCCTGGCTTGACGCTGACGGCAGAGAGAGCAGACTGCCCCAGGACGACGAAAGGCCTGCCGACGAATACGACCAGCCCTGGGAGTGGAAAAAGGACAATATCTCCAAAGCTCTGGCTGGTGAGTCCACATGTGTGAACACAGTAAGACCAGAAGTGTTCACTGTGGTGCTGGTACATTTATTAAATACCAAAATTGGAATTACGACAACAGTTATTCAAATAGAAAGTTAACATTCCATTGTCAATTCATGGTTTCATGGTCAATAGTTTTTGTATTTTGATAATCTTTGTTATCTGGACTATAAAGGCTCTAAAATGCATGACAAATTAAACATTATTAAGTCAATATGGCTAAAAAGAAGAAGAAACAATTTCAGATTTTTGGCAATAATACACTTATTTTGTTAAACTGGCAACCCTAAATTATAATTTTATATTCAACATTAGAATTGAAATGCATAACATCCTAACATCATGCCATTGTTTTTTGTAGCTGTGAGTAAATCAGCATTACAGTTGTCATAGAAAAGGCAATATTTGACTTGAATACTATCTGAGGTGCATTTAACTTTTTTGGTTGAGTGGGTCCCTCACCTGCTTGTTTCTATGGAAATGCCTGAAATGTTCCACAGTATGACATTTAACAGATCTACCACACATTTAATCAATTACAGGTGGTGTTAAAGCTCAAAAATAGCTAGAAAAACAGGCATTCTGACCAGGCCAAGTTACAGATCTCATATGTAATTCGAAATCATACTGTGAAACATTCCAGAAAAAGCCATAACATCTCCATGGAGAAACAGATTTGGTGGACATTTAACAGAACAGTTGCACAATGCAGCTTTTAAAGAAACAAGTAAAACAAACTGTCTGTATATTTAGTATGTTTGTGTTTTCAGTTCAGTTTGAAGGAGCAGAGAGGGAGCGCTCGCGCACAGAGCAGAGTCGCTTTTGTCGAGCTGGTGCTTCTTCAGAGTCCACCACACTGAGGCTGGTCGGAGACATGCCCCCTCTGCTGGGAGAGAGAGTCGACCCCTTCACACCCCTCGAACGACAAGTGTAAGCATCAGGAAGGCAACACTGAAATTAAATCATATCACATTCAAAAGTAATTGCATGAAAATAATATGAATTTGGAACATCACTCAAAAAATGAATAAAATAAAGTATAATATAGAATTTGACGATTGCTTTTTCTTAAATTAGAAAGTTTGTGTTCTCATATTTTCTCACAACATTTCTTTGACCTGCCAAAGTCAATATTTAATCAATTTTATGTAAATATTTGTACTGTTTCACTCCTGAACTCTTGCGTCTGATTCTGCAGGTGGTATCATGGAGCGATCAGTCGTGCTGAGGCTGAGTCTTTACTGACTTTGTGCAAAGAAAGCTCGTACCTCGTGAGGAACAGCCAGACATGCAGAACAGACTACTCCCTCTCCATCAGGTGACCTAGTGGTTTTCACATTATATTAAGTGATTTACACGCACGTTTTCTGCACACAAAGCTACATAAATCATTGTAAATAAATATTTTACTTGAAGTTGCACTAGTTTTCTGGTGGGTGTTTGCAACCTGCTTGTGTCCAATGAGATATTATTGCCTTTTTCCTAGAATTCTTCACATTATGCATTAAACTTATCAATTTGCCATTTATTATATTGAAGATTTCCATTTTCCATGTATTATTATTTATAATTTATTGTTATTTATACGCAGGAGAGTGAGAAATATCATTTTGTATGAAGAACTGACAAACTATTTTTGAATTTTGAAGGTGTTTTTATTACTAAAAATGACCATGAACACCTGTCATTCAAAATGTGAGCGGTGTTATCTCTCCACAGATCTGACCTGTAACTTATATTTACTGCACCAACTCATTGTTTCCAGGGAAATGGAGATTTTTAGTGCCATATTGTAGAACATTTTGGCCAAAATAATTACTAATAATAACACATGCACTGTTTGTCTGATAAGCATATAACTTTTGTCCTATATTATTATGATCTGTTTTTAGTTATTTAGCTTGAGCAGTGAAACATCTTCACTCTAAAAACCTTTGTCCAGTTTACATAATTACATTTTTCTTTTGCTATGGATCAGACCTGGACTGAAGAATTACTCAAACTCAACAAAACATTTTAATCTTGTTTTTTCTTAAGAATCTTCTCTGGTGTCTCTTTCAGGAGCTGCAAAGGTTTCATGCACATGAAGTTCACCCAGTCTGCAGATGGACGTTATGTGCTCGGAGAGAACAGCCCTCCCTTCTCCACCATCCCAGAAGTCATCCACTACTACACCACTCACAAACTGCCCATCAGAGGAGCAGAGCACATGTCCCTGCTCTATCCTGTCATCGTACAGACGCTCTGACACACAAATATACTCTACACACATATACAGTACTGTCCTCCGAAATCTTGACATCCCTGATAAAAATGTATGGGGATAAAGATCAGTGTGCAAAAGTTTAAGTCAAGACAAGTTTATTTGTACAGCAGAATTCATACACAAGTAATTCAAAGTGCTTTACAGAATAAGAAAAACATGAAAATCACAATACAAACAACTCAAAACATAAATAATCATAATAAAAAAGAAAGGAGAAGAGTGTGGCATTAAAAACCATCATATGCACAGCTAAACAGAACGGATGTAGGTGCTGTACCTGATTTTAACATGATAAACAGTTCCTTTTTAACAGTTTACAGTGGTCCAAACGAATTTCAAAACCCATTCCTAGCGTCTATATTGTTCACATTGATGAGCGCTTTTCACTACTTTCAGAGGCAGGAGGTGTATATTGCCGTTTAAGTAATGCTAACAACAACGCACTTGCATGTTTTTCTGGTCCACAGACAATAAAGCTGCTTTTGGAATATATCTTTACTGGGACAAGAGAGGAAAATGTTAGATTATTGCATAAAAAAATCAGGTAGACCCTTTATTATTCCCTGAAATGCACCCTCTGCATTTGACCCATACTTTGGTGAAACTGGGGTGTCCTGTTAAAGCACCCAGACCTCCAGATCTTGACCTAAAGGCTTACCTACCTACCTAAGAATGTTATTATCATGCATGTTTTAAGTGTTATATTCTTGTCAAAGCCTGTTCAAAAACAAGTAAAATTACAGTTACGGCCCCAGTCACTTACATAATGATATGGGTTCTTCTTTTGTCCCACATAACATTACATACACTTACGAATAAATTAATACAAGTCTATTCAAAACTTAGTAAAAACACTTTACAATAATTTTGCTATTTATTTTATGAGTAAACGACACTAAGAAACAGATCTTCTTTATCTTCTTGGCTCATTTTTATTAAAGATGTCGAGATGTCAATCAACGGAGGACACTGCAGTTTTAAACCTTATCTACATGGGGTGCTACTGAAAACCACTTAATTCCTTATTTTTGCATTTTCACTGCCACCGTACCTGCACTGCTCAAAGAGATCACCTGGGGCCATCCTCTGCCAGCCTATTTTACATAAACACAGTCTCACCCACTGGCAGCTTCAACAGCCCCGTCACTAAATCGCTTTTTCTTCTCCAAGAATCAGTATTAAAGTTTAAATTTGTAGCTGATTAGTTTTAGACCAAAAAACTCTTGTCCTTTTGGCAAAATGTAGCTTTTTCAAATTTAAATTGTTATAAATTCTGCCTTGTTACCGTAGACTGTATATATAAATGGACATCGCTAACCCACAGGCCGCCGCATTGTTAATAGGAAGTGAGCATGGGGGCGTTTCTAGCTCCATCTACTCTGGCTCCAATTCTTTTTCCATTGAAACTGAACTGTCAGCCACCTCTTTTTGTAACCGCTGCTGTGAGCCTCGTCATTTTGGTCAGAAAATGTTCGTATTAACACGCTCTACATGATCCTGATCTTTTTATTTAGTCCATAAATAAATTCCTATTCCTAATATGGAACTCTGCTCCAAATTCACTCCTATTTCGCTAGTCTCGTTGAGCTTCATTTGACTGGAGCTGAACACTAAGGGTAACGCCACACTCCTTTTGTCCACTTCTTTATACAGTCTATGTTTGTTACTTTTAGGATTTTTAGTTTAAGCTTGTGCCATTTTTTTTAAATCTAGTTTAAACAATGAGCCTATGTTTTTGTTAGTTTTTTTTATGACAAACGCAGTTACATGGACTGAGAAATATTGCGTCCTATAATTTACAAAGATGACTGTTTTTATTATTTAAATCGCACCAACCAAACACTACTTTGTCAGCCTATGCGTCTGGGTTTTTTGTATGGACGTTGAATGTTACATGGAGTTAAAGCCCTACATTACCCTCACTACATTCTGTTAATATAAACTCAAAGTTACAATATATGATGTCAAATCTCTATATATATTGTTAGCTTGGCACAATAACTCCTATGACTCCTGCAATACTAGTTTATAGATAGTATTATGAAACTGTGGACTTGTGAAAAAAAAAAGCTTTGTTAGGCGATTATTTACTGTGTTGTTTTATAAGATTTAAATGTATGGTCAAAATAAAGGTGTTGTTTCTTTTTAAAAATGTGTTTAACTTGTTTCTCTTAGGATGGTTGAGCGGTGGTACAGAACTTTCATCTCACAGCAAGAAGGTCCTACCTGTTCTACCTGTATCTGCTTTGGTTTCCCTCGCCACTAAAAAACATTTAACAAAATTTCAGAATCTATGGTAGTCTTTTGGTTAAACGTGCATTATGTAATTTTTTGGTTGGGGGTCACATGCTTGCTTTTTATGGATATGTCATTACGCTGCCTGGAATGTCCCACAGTATGACATTAAACAGCTCTACTTTACATTAAATTACAGGTGATTTTATAGCTCAAAAATATCTAGAAAAACAGGTATTCTGACTGTGTGCGGGGTTCCCTCTCCGCAGATCTGACCTGTAACTTGATCTGGTTTGGTTTGCATGAAGATATGAAAGTTTAATGGCACACTGAAACATTCCAGAAGGAAGCAATGACATCTCCATGGAGACAAGAATTTGGTTGAACCTCCACCCGAAAAGTTACACAATGCACTTTTTCTGGTTTTGGATATGCCACTTGCTTGTCTCTATGGAGATGGCTGATGGATGATTATTGCTTTGTCTTTAATATTCCACAGTATGGTATTAAACCTAGATCTATGTATGTTGTGTTCATTGCAGGTGTTTATTGGACAAAAACATCTTGGAAAAAATGTAAACTTGCCTCTCCACAGATCTGACCTGTAACTTGGGCTGGTTGTGTTACCTACTTGTTTGTAGTTTAATGTCAGACTATGGAACATTCTAAACACAGTAACATCTCCCTGGAGACGAGGTGACGGTGAGAGGTGCCCTCCCCAGAAAACTTATAGTTCATCAATCTTGTCAAAACAAATCAACCTAATGATGATTAATTAGTAGAATGTTGGAAATGATACAAGAAACATCAGCCTGAGGGACAGACAAATTGTTCAATGTTTTTCATAGTCTTGATTTTAAAGGTCTAATCTTCTCAAAAACCTCTGGAGTCGTGTTTTGTTCCTTTCACACATATTCAATTAATCCTTTATTATTAATCTGTCTTGATCCTCAGATCTTAAAACGCTCTGCTACACTTTGAGACGTCATGTCAAGTGGAAGTTTTCAAGTTACTGCGTTTTACCTTTTGTTTAGTAGATTGGCGATACTAGGGCTGAAATTATATAGTGAGGGCATAAAGAGTTTAAAACACAGTGAAGCACTTCCTGTTTTACTGCATGACATCACAAGATGGATCCGAGTCTTTTCTGTCTAATAGAAGAACTCAGTTTAAATATGCAAGTTTGTGAGTTAAAAGTGTATTCGAATAATAAAAAAACACACTTCCAGGTATGTTTGTGATGAGAAAACAACCTTATAACATCAGAAAATGCCGTAATTTGGACCCTTTAAATGTTCTGTATTGGAATTTGAAGCCTATGTTACACAGAGAAAGATGCAGACGTATAACTTTGTCGGCACAGTTACATTTCTGTCTATTTTCAGTGCAAGAAACGACAGTACAGGAAAAACATCTCGAGTACAACTGAGCAGAGACGATCTTTGGCGTCACCTGACTCCATAGCAACAGGCAGGTTTCAGTGTCTTCGTCTCAATAGTGTCACTGCACACACAGGTAAGAGCCCTTCAGGAAATTAAATCTCCAGCATAATGAATGTAATAATGAATTTTTTGACTTTTATATTTTGGTTAAGGCATTTTAGATCTACACATAGTAATTGCTTCTGGTGCATTCAGTTATTGTATGTAGCGGTGGCAGTCATTGCTTATGGACAAATATAGTAATTAGTGTTTTAATACCTACATATCTCAACATTGGTACACATTTGAATATTTCTCTTAAAGCTGCACCATGCAAGTTTTCTGTAACTTCATTTATTCAACTACAGGTTTAAGTGATCAAAAATAACTTAAAAACATGAATTGTAACTGAGTGGGGTGACCTCTCTACAAATCTAACCTGTAATTTGGCTTGCACGTCCTTCTAGATTCATTAGTTTATAGCCTACTGTGGAACATTTTTGGCACATCTCCATGGAGACAAGCAGGTGATGGACCCTCTAGTAGACAAGTTACACAGTGCACCTTTAATAATCTTAGATATTTTCTTGCAGGAGGTGTTTTCACTGTCCTTCTACATTGGAACGGACTTCATGGCAAAACGAATCCAGCAGCTTGCTCGGCCCAAACCAAACAGACTTCAGTATCCAGACCGGTACGGACTTTTGGGGATGGTCCAGTGCTGATATTTATATATGGAACATGATGTATATTTGTCTTTCATTCAAGAAATTCATTGTCATCTTTATTGTTTTGTGCGGTCTTTTTAAAGCTTTTAAAGGTGATTTTGTAACCTAAAACATTACCTGGAGTTGCATTTTACTTCATTCACACAAATCCTGCATATTTAGACTCAGTTCAAGTGGAAAACGCTCTGAAATCTCCCTGTGATGTGCTCTACTTTGTTTTTAAACTGCACCTTCCTTAGAATCACTGATGATGATTTCAGCACTGGCACTGTCCAGTCTCTACCGACGTAAAGTTAAAGAGTAAAAACTACCACTGCATGACATCACAAAGTGGAACAGAGCATTTTGAGCTTTAGAGTAATAATAAAGGATTACTCAAACCTGTCTAAATGAAACAAAACACAACTCCAGGTATGTTTTTGAGGAAGTAACAGCATTATAACACGGCTTTAAGCTCAATTCTGTGCAATACTGGATCTTTAAATACAGCTTTCCCTTTGTGTTTTTCTATTTCTATCTTCTATTCATTCATTTTTTTCTGTTTTAAGTCGCTCGGTTTACTGGCTCGATAAGCTGCCTCCTGAAAAGACAGGATCCACTACAAAAATTGGTACTTATTTTTCTTGTAAGCATTCAGTATTTCTCTATAGCCGCATGTATTTTGCTTATATGCCAATTTTTGTTATAGAGTTAACCCCGCGTTGGTTGGAGCTTTCCCGAAGTAAAAAGATCAACGCTAAAGTCATGTAAATATAAAATCTCATGTTGCTTAAAGATGCACAGTGTAACTTTTTTTCATAGGTGTTATTTATTGCTCAAAAATATCTTGGAAAAACATTCATTGTTACTGTGAGTGGGGTCGCCTCTCCGCAAATCTAACCTATAATTCTACTTGGAAGTCTCCATGGCGATTTTTAAGTTTATGGCCATTGTGTGTAATATTCTAGACTCATCTCCATGGAGACCAGCAGATGACGGACCCTCCACTGGCCAAGTTACACCGTGTACCTTTAAAACTACTACTTTTTTTTAATTTGCCCCAAAATATACTAAAAAAAAGTGTGATTTTCATTATGGATTTTTTTTGACAAACATCCTAAATCTGAGTCGGCTTGCACCTCCACAAACCTGACTTATTTGGCCTAGTGGAGGGCCTCATCCTGCATATTTCCACTTAAATGTTATGTTTTTTGGCTGTACTATTCCACACTATGACATAAAACCTAAAATCTATCTCCATGAAGCTGATCTGAAGTCTGGTTTTAACTCTATTTCTGTAGCCTCCAAAATGTCACATACTGTTCTAAATATAAATATTACATTTCAAAATTCACTATTTCATAACGTATTTTGATCTTGTCTCTGTATGTGTTGCTTTATCATCCATCTTTGCCACTTCCTTCATAACCCACTCAGCATTTGCATGACCTGGCATTTTTACAGATATCGTACTACACACTTGGTTCAGTTCCTTTTCCTGTTCAGAAGTAGATTATACAGCTACATTTACTCAAGTACATTTATAAGACACTTAAGATTTTTTTTTAAAAATAACATTTTCTTTGTTGTTTTCAGACTATGCTCTCCTGTTGAGTGCAGTGATTTTAGACTAAGCACTTTTAATTACCGTACTCTGCCTTCTATTATGTCAGAGATCAGAAAACAGGGTAATACGGGCTCTTTGAAAATACCCATAGAATACTGATACAATGAAAAGTGAACAAGAAATACTCCAATTGTACTCCATTTGAAATTATAATCACTCAAATTCCTGTAATATTAATATACACTTTTATTTCTCAGACTGAATCCTGAGTGGAAAGTGAGTGAGTGGGCTTTGAAGGCTGTACCATCCCAGCGTCTGTGTCACCTGGCTCTCCCACGGCTCCCTGCAGTCGAGTGGCAGCCAGAGCGTCCTCTGCTGGCCCCTGTAAGTACTGCATTGCAAGATAGGGTAAATTTTGCCAAAACCAGACCAAATGTGCCAGAGAGTGAACTACTGAGTAGAATTTGGTGTGGAATGTGGCTGGAGATATGAGGATTTACCCCCAACTAGTACCGGTAAATACTAGTACACTTGGCTTCTCTCTTGGCTGAGGGCGGATGCATTTCTCTCCTCTCCTGCCCTCTCATATTTGCCTCTCTGTCTTGTTTAGTCTAGTTTGATGTGATAACTTGTCTATAAATGCAATTGACACCATTTTCTCAACAAGAAGCTCAGGACCAGGCGTACCTGGGTGTCCTCCCGGGAATTTTCCCTGTGGGGTACATGATGGATGGGTGGGAGAACTGGTGCTTTGCATGTCTGGTGGCTCTTTCCATGGAGGATATAGAAGACATTTACCCATTCAAAACCATGATTAGAGGTCTTTTACTGATTGGATTAGGCATAGCCCTGATTTTTTTGAAAAGTTCATATTACTAAGGTGGCTAAACATGGCCCCACAAGGCCCCCAACTTCTACAAACTCTCAAATTGTGACTATGAGCTGTGTTATGGAAGGTTTGGTTGCCTTGCACTGCATACTGGAAAACATAATGGAGAAGTTATCAGCCATCGATCACAGATTGGATGGGACTTTGGAGTGCAGCATTGACGATATCAGAGAGAAGTGAAGCTTTTCATAGGGGGGACCTTGAGACCAAGAGACAATCAGAGCTGTTGTGGAAAAGAGCACAGTTTGCTCGATCCAAAACCAGAACAACCAGAATCTTATCTATTGGCCTCCTCCAGCCAGGACGGTCCCGTGGCAGGGAGGAGCTGTCCTCCTCCCCACACTTCCTCTACGCCTTCGCGGCTTTGCCCCACCCACCATACTGGCGCATTGTATCCAGTGCCACATGGCTGCAGGATCCTGATAGCTTCCTGTATGTTGGGTCAACACAACTCCCCTACCCAATTGCAAGTGTAGTCGTTATGTCCGCACAGTGTTTTTATTTCATGTGTGTACTGTTCCATACAGTGCCTCAGTTAGGGTCATGGTCCTCATGTCATGCTGCATTGTGGTTCTTTTGTAAACATGTGCAGAAATTAACAAATAAGGTATACTCTCTCTCACTCTCATAGATGGTGGCAGATTTCAGAAGTCAACACATTAAAATCATATAATAGTTACACCTATCACCTTTAAAATTGACCAGAGTATTTTTTTGTCCTAGAGAAGAGTCTTTGGACGCCATGGACGTGTAACTTAATGGAGATTATTAGGTGAAACCATCAGCCCAAGTCAAATATGTGAAGACTAGACCCTACTCACAGTAAAACAGTGCATATTTTTAAGGGATATAAATGCAATACAGATCAGTTTAAAGCCATACTGTGCAACATTTCAGAAAACAACAACTCTTTCGATTAGATATGAGAAGATGGCAGACCCTCCTCCAGAACAGTGCGTAGTGTAACATCTGTATTGGTTTTGGTTTTTGTGAAGCCGCACATAGGAGATACAGGGAGCAGTTGACCTCACAGAACCTTTACAAACTCACAGCCTCAGTCACAGCCCACACAGCACAAAACATCTTTTCACACGGCAGCATTTTTATCTTCTGTTTTTTTCAGCCGAGCAAAGCGACGCAGACAGCTGTAGCCACCGCCCGCATCTGTCAGCTCGCTCAGCCAAAGAGGAGACCCAGAGACGACGGCTCCGCTCCGAGGCCCAGAGCTGCCCCTCGCTCCCAGGGCTCCAGCAGGGCCTCCGCACACATAGAGCTGCTCGCCAGTGAGTAAGGACATATCATTATTATTATTATTACATTGCATTGTTTGTTGTTTTAAGTGAATCATTATTGTTTGGCACAATTTCAGAAACTTTATTCAGTCATTTTTTTTCATCTAATTCTCTCATGTTAATTTTTGCTATATATTAATCTGCTTAGTCAACATCTCAGTGAGTCAACATCTCAGTGTGTTTAAGGGGCCCATATTACACTATTTTCTGTTATAATATTGTTTCCTCATCAAATTCAAATCATTCTCACATGTTTAACACACAAACCCTGCACATTTAAAGTGAGTAAACCCAAGAAAACCACATTTCCCTTCCTACCTCCTTACCTGTCCCCCAACGTCAGCCATTTTTACCCCCTTCCCCTTCTTATGTTTGCATTTTTTAATTGAACCCACTCACCTGCCCCATTTCTTTTCACTAGACTTACGGATAATATTTTCCCTAACAAATTTTTCATTATCATTTCTTGTCTCCTCCTTCCATTTCTACAAAGTAAAATGGTCTAGTCACGGTACTCATTTGTCTGTTTACGCCTTACCTTGTCTGTTGAAATTTACATATCAAATGAGAGGTTGGGTAAGATATTTTTTTCTATTCTTCCATCTGCTCACGTATCATTGCATTTACAGGTGTTTAACGAGCCATACCTCCTTCTATTTTCTCACCGTTCTGTACTCATTTAAATTCAGTTTGCACTATGTAGCACGGTTGTCCGAAGTGTCAAAGGTCAGATACTAATTGATGCTGAAACTAGTAGCATTTATCGATACAAAAAAAGTCACATTCACAGGACAGAAATGAACGTTTCCTGAAGACCTTTAGAGAAATCTTGAGTTGTATCAGAAAAGTGCATAGACTAGTATAAGCCCATGGACCCACTGAACCTGCTGTACCTGGATGACTGAGGGATTGTGCAGATATAAGGTTATGTGGTAATGTTTACTATGATTTAATGTTGAAAAGCACATTTTATTGTCAAAAGAAAGTTACTATTCAATAATATAACGTATTGACCCTATTGCTGGTCCTTGTATTTGAAATATCATATAACCGATTGTTGTTTTTTTGCTTTTATTGGTATTAAAAATGGCACATAAGGCAGTGAGACCACAAATGAACAGAAAAAGGTGCTGGGAAAAGGTGCAGCTCTGCATGTGAGTCAAGAAAAAGCAGTTTAATAATCATTGTTTAATCAAATAGATATAATTATGAAGTATTACAGGTTGTAAATGACCTTATCATGTGGCGCTGGATCATAAGCGTCATTGTGAATGTTTTAAATCATATTACACTGTTACTTCTGATTTATGTTCATTTTGTTTCTTCATCACATCTGGAGTTGCGTTTTATTTCATTCACACATGTTTAACACTCAAACCCTGCATGTTTATACTGAGTTCTTCTCTCAAACAGAAAACACTCTCTTCCATCCTTGCGATGTCATGTGCTAATACGGGAAGTGCTGAACAAAATTCACTAGAATCATTTGCATAATTTCAGATCTGGAATTATCAATCTCTACTGAACTAAAGGTAAAATGTAGCTGTTAACTTGAAAACTACAACTTTATGACATCACAAGGTGGAACAGAGCATATGGAAATATCCAATCCAATCCAACTTTATTTGTATAGCACATTTTATAAACCAAACTGTTTCTAAAGTGCTTCACACAGCAATGCAAAACATCCAAATCCAAAAATAAAAAAATAAAATAAAATAAA